>PITA01011157.1:0-14924 GCA_004023965.1 Spilogale gracilis | reverse complement strand
CAAACAAAATAAAGAATCATATTGATGCAAATACACTAATCGTAGGAGATCTTAACACACCACTCTCAGCAATAGACAGATCACCTAAACAGAAAATCAGCAAAGAATCAAGAGCCTCGAATGACACATTGGACCAGGTGGATCTCATAGATATATTCAGAACATTTCACCCCAAAACAGCAGAATACTCATTCTTCTCGAGTGCACATGGAACTTTCTCCAGAATAGACCACATATTAGGTCACAAATCAGGACTCAACCGATACCAGAAGACTGAAATTATTCCCTGCATATTCTCTGACCACAATGCCGTGAAACTGGAACTCAATCACCATAAAAAGTTTAGGAGAAAATCAAACACTTGGAAGCTAAAGACGATCCTACTCAGGAATATGTGGATCAACCAAGATATCAAAGAAGAACTGAAACACTTCATGGAAACCAATGATAATAAAGATACATCAATCCAAAACCTATGGGATACAGCAAAGGGGGGAATTCATAGCCATCCAAGCCTCATTCAAAAAAATTGAAAAATCCTGAATACACCAACTCTCATTACACCTTAAAGAACTGGAAAATCACCAAAAAATTAAACCAACCCCCCACACAAGGCGGGAAATAATAAAGATTAGAGCAGAGATGAATAAACCAGAAACTAGAGATATAGTAGAATGCATCAATGAAACTAGAAGCTGGTTCTTTGAAAGAATCAATAAGATCGATAAACCATTGGCCAAACTAAGCCAAAAGAAAAGGGAGAAGACCCAAATTAACAAAATCATGAATTAAAGGGGAGAGATCACAACTAACATCGAGGAAATAGAAACAATCATCAAAAATTATTTTCAACAATTATATGCCAATATGTTTAACAAACTAGAAGAGATGAATACATTCCTAGAAACCTATAAGCTCCCAAGACTGAAACAGGAAGACATTGATGATCTGAATAGACCCATATCCGGTAACAAGATCGAAGCAGTGATCAAAAAGCTCCCCAAAAACAAGAGTCCAGGCCCAGATGGATGCCCTGGGGAATTCTACCAAACATTCAAAGAAGAAATAACAGCTATTCTCCTGAAGCTCTTTCAAAAAATAGAAATGGAAGGAAAACTTCCAGACTCTTTCTATGAAGCCAGCATTACTCTAATCCGCAAACCAGACAAAGACCCCATCAAAAAGGAGAACTTCAGACCAATATCGCTGATGAATATGGATGCCAAGATTCTCAACAAGATCCTTGCTAACAGGATCCAACAATACATTAAAAAAGATTATCCACCATGACCAGGTGGGTTTTATCCCAGGGATGCAGGGGTGGTTTAACACTCGCAAAACAATCAACGTGATAGAACAAATCAATAAGAGAAGAGAGAAAAACCACATGGTACTCTCAATTGATGCAGAAAATGCATTTGACAAAATACAAAATCCGTTTCTGAACAAAACTCTCCAAAGTATAGGGATAGAGGGAACATTTCTCAACCTCATAAAATCTATCTACGAAAAACCCACAGCAAATATCATCCTCAATGGGGAAAAACTGACAGCCTTTCCTCTGAGATCAGGAACAAGGCAAGGATGCCCACTCTCACCAATACTATTCAACATAGTGTTAGAAGTCCTAGCAACAGCAATCAGACAACAGAAAGAAATAAAAGATATCCAGCTTGGCAAAGAGGAAGTCAAACTCTCTCTTTTTGCAGATGACATGATACTATATGTGGAAAACCCAAAAGACTCTACCCCCAAACTACTAGGACTCATACAACAATTTGGTAATGTGGCAGGATACAAAATCAATGGCAGAAATCAGTTGCATTCTTATACACTAACAACGAAAAAATAGAAAGGGAAATCAGAGAATAGATTCCATTTACTATAGCACCAAAAAGTATAAGATACTTAGGAATAAACCTAACCAAAAAAGTCAAGGATCTGTACTCGAGGAACTACAGAACACACATGAAAGAAATTGAAGAAGACACAAAAAGATGGAAGAGTGTTCCATGCTCATGGATCGGAAGAATAAACATTGTCAAAATGTCTATACTGCCCAGAGCAACCTACACTTTCAATGCCATTCTGATCAAAATTCCACCAGCAATCCTCAAAACGTTAGAACAAACAATCCTAAAATTTATATGGAACCAAAAAAGACCCCAAATCGCTAAGGAATTGCTGAAGAAGAAAAGCAAAGCTGGGGGCATCTCATTACCTTACTTCAGGCTTTATTACAAAGCTGTGATTACCAAGACAACATGGTACTGGCACAAAAACAGAGAAATAGACCAATGGAACAGAGTGGAGAGCCCACATATGGACCCACAAATCTATGGTCAAATCATCTTTGACAAAGCAGGAAAAAATATCCAGTGGGAAAAGGACAATCTCTTCCATAAAGGGTGCTGGGAAATTGGACAGCTACATATAAAAGAATGAAACTAGACCATTCTCTTACACCACACACAAAGGCAAACTCGAAATGGATGAAAGACCTCAACGTGAGGCAGGAATCCATCAAAATCCTGGAAGAGAACATAGGCAGTAACCTCTTTGACATCAGCCACAGCAACTTCTTTCAAGACACGTCTCCAAAGGCAAAGGAGACAAAAGCGAAAATGAACTTTTGGGACTTCATCAAAATGAAAAGCTTCTGTACAGCAAAGGAAACAATCAACAAAACAAAGAGGCAACCCACAGAATGGGAGAAGATATTTGCAAATGGCACTAGAGACAAAGGGCTGGTATCCAAGATCTATAAAGAACTAGTCAAACTCAACACCCAAAAAGAAGATAAACACATCAAAAAATGGGCAAGAGACATGAAGAGGCACTTTTCTGTAGAAGATATACAAACAGCTAACAGACATATGAAAAAATGTTCAGCATCACTAGCTATCAGGGAAATTCAAATCAAAACCACACTGAAATACCACCTTACACCAGTAAGAATGGCCAAAATTACAAGACAGGAAACAACAAGTGTTGGAGAGGCTGCGGAGAAAGGGGGACCCTCTTACACTGTTGGTGGGAATGTAAACTGGTGCAGCCGCTTTGGAAAACAGTGTGGAGATTCCTTAAAAAAATAAAGATAGAGCTACCCTATGACCCCGCAATTGCACTACTGGGCATTTACCCCAAAGATACGGATATAGTGAAAAGAAGGGCCATATGCACCCCAATGTTCATCGCAGCAATGGCCACAATCACCAAACTGTGGAAAGAGCCAAGGTGCCCATCAACAAATGAATGGATAAAGAAGATGTGGTACATATATACAATGGAATACTATGCCTCCGTCAGAAAGGATGAATATCCAACTTTTGTAGCAATATGGACTGGACTGGATGAGATTATGCTGAGTGAAATAAGCCAAGAAGAGAAAGTCAAGTATCACATGGTTTCACTTACTTGCGGTGCATGAGGGGTAAACAGGAGGACAGTGGGAGAAGGAAAGTAAATGAGAACTAGGGTAATCCAGGGAGAGAAACAAAACAACAGAGACTTTGGACACAGAAAGAAACTGAGGGACTTGGAGGGAAGGGGGTAGCGGGATGGGAGAGCCTGGTGGTGGGTACTGGGGACACCTAAAGCGTGGAGCACTGGGTGTGGGGAATGGGGAATGAATCTTGGAACACTGGAAAAAAATTTTTAGTAATAAAAAAAAGAAGTTGCTACAGGCAATGTTAAACAAGTTGCTACCTACGTTCTTCTCTAGGATTCTGATGGATTCCTTTCGCACATGTATTTCACTCATTTGAATTTATTTTTGTCTATAGTGTAAAAGAGTGATCCAGTTTCATTTTTCTGCATGCTGCTGTCCAGTATTTGTTAAAGAGACTGCCTTTTTTCCATTGGATATTCTTTCCTTCTGTGTTAAATATTAGTTGACCGTATTTTTGTGCGTCCATTTCTAGGTTTTCTATTCTGTTCCATTGATCTATGTATCTGGTTTTGTGACAGTGCCATAATGTCTTACTGACTACAGATTTGTGATATAGCTTGAAGTCTGGAATCATGATGCCTCTAGGTTTGCTATTCTTTTGAGTGGTTGCTTTGACTATTCCGAGTTGTTTATGGTTTCATACAAATTTGGGAATTCCTAATTCTAGCTCTGAAAAATGCTGGTGGTATTTTGATAAGAATTGCATAAAATGTGTAAATTTCTTTAGGTAATATAGACATTTTGGCAATAGGTGTTCTTCTAATCCATGAACATGGAATATTTTTCCATTTCTTTGTATCCTCTTCAATTTCTTTCATCAATGATCTATAGTTTTCAAAGTACATATCTTTTACCTCTTTAGTTAGGTCCATTCCTAGGTATCTTATGGTTTCTGGTGAAATTATAGATGGGATCAATTCCTTGATTTCACTTTCTGCTTCTTCCTTATTGATGTCTAGAAATGCAGCATATTTCTGTACATTGATTTTATATTCCACAACTTTGCTAAATTCATGTAATAGTTCTAGCAATGTTTTGGTGCTATCTTTAGTGTTTTCTACATAGAGTATCATGTTATCTGCAAATAATGAACCTTTGAGTTCTTCCTTGCCTATTTAGATGCATTTTATTTCTTTTTGTTGTATGATTGATGAGATTAATACCTCCAACGCTATGTTAAATGACAGTGGTGATACCGGACATCTATGTCTTGTTACTGACTTTAGAAGAAAAGCTCTCGGTTTTTCTCCATTGAGGGTGATATAACCTATGCATTTTTTGTATATGGTCTTTGTGATGTTGAATTATATTCCCTCTAGCCCCACTTTATTGAGGGATTTTTATCAAGAATAGATGCTGTATTTTGTCAATTTTTTTTCTGCATCTATTGAGAGAATCATGTAATTCTTATACTTTCTTTTATTAATGTGGTGTGTCACATTGACTGATTTGCAACTATTGAACCAAGCCTGTAGCCTAGGAATATATCCAACTTGACCAGGTTGAATAATTATTTTAGTGTACAGTTGGATTTAATTTGCTAGTATCTAGTTGGGAACTTTTGCATCCATATTCATCAGGAATATTGGTCTTTAATTGTCCTTTTTAGTGGGATATTTTTCTGATTTTGTAATTAAGGTAATTCTGATGTCATAGAATGAGTTTGGAAGTTTTCCTTCTATTTCTATTTCATGGAACAGTTTGAGAGAATATGTATTAATTGTTCCTTAAATGTAGGGTATAATTCCCCTGGGAAGTCATCTGGCCCTGAACTTTTGTTTCTTGGGAATTTTTTTTATTACTGACTCAATTTCTTTACTGATTATGGGTCTGTTCCAATTTTCTATTTCTTCCTATTTCAGTCTTGGTAGTATAGACATTTTAACAATGTTTGTTCTTCCAATCCATGAACATGGAGTATTTTTCCATTTCTTTGTATAGTTTTCAGAGTACATATCTTTTAGCTCTTTAGTTTGTTTCCTCTTTAGGTATGTTTCCATGCATTTGTCCACTTCTTCCAGATTGCCCATTTGTTGGCATATAATTTTTCATTATAATCTCTTAAAATTGTTTACATTTCTGTGCTGTTGGTTGTGATCTCTCCTCTTTCATTCATGATTTCATTCAATTGGGTCCTTTTTCTCTTTTCTTTCTGATGAATCCTGTTAGAGATTTATCAATTTTTATTAATTCTTTCAAAGAACCAAAGCTTTTGGTTTCATTGATCTGTTCTACTGGGTTTTTTTGAATATAATTTTTGCTCTCATCTTTGTTATTCCTCTTCTCCTGCTGCATTTAGGCTTTAAGATTTAGTTCCTTTAGGTGTAAGGTAGGTTGCAGTTTTGAGACTTTTCTTAATTTTTGATATGGGCCTGTACTGCTATATACTTCCCTCTTATGACAGCCTTTACTGCATCCTAGAGGTTTTACACTGTCATGTTTTCATTTTCATTTATTTCTTTTTTTTTTTAATTTCTTCCTTAATTTCCTGGTTAACCCATCCATTCTTTTTTTTTAAAGATTTTATTTATTTGACAGAGAGAAACACAGCCAGAGAGGGAACACAAGCAGGGGTAGTGAGAGAGGGAGAAGCAGGCTTCCCAACGAGCAGGGAGCCCAATGTGGGACTCGATCCTGGGTCTCCAGGATCATGACCTGAGCCGAAGGCAGTCGCTTAACCAACTGAGCCACCCAGGTGCCCCTAACCCATCCATTCTTTAATAGGATATTCTTTACCTTCCCTGTATTGTGGTCTTTCTAATTTTTTCTTGTGGTTGACTTCAAGTTTCATAGCATTGGGGTGAGAAAATATGAATGGTCTGATCCCAATATTTTCATATGTGTTGAGGCCTAATTTGTGACTCAGTATGCAATCTATTCTGGAGAATGTCCCATGTGCACTTGAAAAGAATGTTTATTCTTCTGCTTTAGGATGAGATGTTCTGAATATATATGTTAAATCCATATTGTCCAGTGTGTCATTCAAGTCATTCTTTCCTTGTATGGTTTTTGCTTAGGTGATCTGTCCATCGCTTTAAGTGGGGTGTTAAAGTCCTCTGCTATTATTGCGTTATTATCAGTGAATATCTTTATTTTTGTTATTATGTGATTTATATATTTGGTTCTCCTAAATTAGGGGCATAATTATTTATAATTGTTAGATCTTCTCATTGGATGAGCCCCTTAATTATGATATAGTGCCCTTCTTCATCTCTTCTTACAATATTTGGTTTAAAAATCTAGTTTGTCTGATAAAAGTATGGCTATCCCAACTTTCATTTGATATCCATTAGTGAAATAGATGGTTCTTTTTCTATCACTTTCGTTCTGGAGGTGCCTTTAGGTCTATAATGAATCTCTTGTAAGCATCATACCGATGGGTCTTGTTTTTATCCATTCTGATACACTATATTTTAACTAAAGTATTTACTCCATTTACATTCAGAGTAATTATTGATAAATAAGAATCTAGTGCCATTGCATTACCTCTAAATTTGAAATTTCTGGAAATTCCTTCTGTCCCTTTGTAGTCTTAGTTACTTTTTGTCTTCCTTTACCACTTATAAGGTCCCTTTTAATATTTACCTAAACCCTAGTGTAGTGGTCATGAGCTCCTTTAATTTTTGTTTGTTTTGAAAGTTTTTTACCTCCCCTTCTATTCTGAATTACAGTCTTGTTGATAAAGTATTCTTGGCTACATATTTTTCCCCTAGAGTAAGTTGAATACATCATGCCACTTTTTTCTAGCCTGCCACATTTCTGTAGAGAGATCTACTGCTAACTTTATTTCTCTTCCTTTGTACATTAGGGATTTATTTTCCCTTGATGCTTTTGGTATTCTTTCCTTTTCTCTGTATTTTGCAATTTGTACTACAGTATGTCTTGATGTTATCCAGCTTTTGATTAATTCGATGGGAGTTCTGTGTGCTTCCTGAATTTGGATAATGGTTTTCTTCCCCAGATTAGGGAAGTTTTCAGCTACAGTGTCCTCAAAAGAGCCTTCTTCCCCTCTTTTCCCTATCTTCTTCTTCTGGGACTCTTGTTATGAATGTTATTATGCTTTATGGAGTTGCTGAGTTCCCTAAGTCTACATTCATAATCCAATACTTTTCTTTCTCTCTTCCTTTCAACTTCTTTTTCTCCATAGTGTTGTCTTCTATCACTGATTCATTCTTCTGCTTTCTTCATCCCGATTGTCATTTCATCCACTCATTTTTGCATCTTGGTTATAGCATTTTTTATTTCTGCCTGACTAGTTTTTGGTATTTTTATGTCTGCAGAAAGGGTTTCTCTAGTGTATTCTATGCTTCTCTCAAGCTCTGCTGGTATCCTTATGATTGTTGCTTTCGACTCTTTTTCATACATATTAGTTATATATGTTCTGATTAGATCCATGGCTGTGACTTCTTCCAGTTATTTGTTTGGGGATTCTTTGTTTCCAGATCTTGGCATTCTGCATAGATGTCTGTCAACTATGTGTTAGGAAAGCCTGTTGCATATCCTGCTCCAGAGAGCAATCACTACACTAAGAAAATATCATAAGCTGTCCTACACCTGGCACTTCAGGAAGTTTTTGTGGTGTATGCTATGCTCACTCCATTGTTGTGTTTTGGCTGTTCTTTCCCTCAGATTAGTCTTCTGCAGAATTTCTCCTTGCCTTCATTGTGGAGTGTTTAGACCTGGTCCAGTGTATGGCAAGTTTTAACTAGGTATGTTTTATTCTGCTTGTTAGAAAAGGCTGGATCTTATTTCCCCTACAGCTGAAGCTCTGCAGCACTCTATGATCAATAGCCTTGGTGCAAGTGTGGCACCTGTGTTGGTTTTCTGGGAGAATGGCCTTCTGTCCTATTTCATGTGCCAACTTATCCTTATAAAGATACACCTGCAGGGATCAGTGGGGCAGGGCTTTGTATAAGCTACACCAGCTTCAACTGTGGGTGCTCTGTTTCTCATTGAAGTCTGTCAATGCTGATGGGCAGGAGGAAAATGGCATCACCCCACTATTTCATCACCAGAGAGGAGAGTTAATGCCCACAACTATTCAGGAGGTCCTCACTCAAGAGTGAAAAATCTTCCCTCTTTTATCCCAGGCTTTTGTCTATGTCCAAGTCATCCATCTGCCTGGCAGCAGAGTATTCCCGTGTTTCATTTTAGCTCCAAATTTTAGGGCTCTGTCACAGCACAAACCCATGCTTTTCCTCTGGTGGAGGGTCTCACTGCACTGTGGCTGGTGCTTGTTTGTCCCAGAAATGTAGTTACATGACTGCACAGACCTAGGAGTTTACAGTAAAGCACAGCCAAAAGCTGGCTTAGCTACCTTCAGCAGTTGCATCTGCTGCTATGCTATTTAATGGGGTTGCTCAATTGTGTCCACCTTCTCTTTTGTCCCCTGAGTGGCAGGGTCACCTCTCCCAAATGCACTCCAACAAGGGGAACTCTTTCTCCTCATGGAATCCAGACGATCCTCAGACCATGCTGTCCATTCCTGGTGCTCTGCCTTCCCTCCCTACAGGAGTACTGCTACGCCCTCCAGGCATTACCCTGGTGATAGTGTAGACTTCTAAAACTTCAGACTTTGAGCTCTGCTGCTTATAAAATCTTGTGATAGCACCATTCCCTTTCCCAGTCAATGATTTGAGGAAAGTGTTTTTCTTGTTCCATTCCTTGAACACTGTGCTCTCTTTCTCTCTCTTCTCTGTCCATACTCAGGTCTCCCACCTCTGCACAGCACCTGCAGATATGTTCTCCTCCACATCAACTCTCTGCAGCTCCTACCTTCCACAATGTGACAATTTCTCTCCCTCTAGATGTGCAGTTTGTTCTCCCAGTCCTCAGATCAACTTCTTGGGTGTTCATAATAATTCAACATTTATCTGGCTGTGTTGGAGAGACAAGGAAAGCATAGGGTCCCCAAAGTACTCCATCATCTTAACTCCTCCCTCAAATACATTTTAAATTATTCAAATTACTTAGTACTTACACAGTTCAAAATGATGCTTTGTTCCAGGGAGGGGCAAGATGGCAGAGAAATAGGAGACCTAAATTTCATCAGGTCCCAAGAATTCAGTCAGTTACCAAACCATTCTGAACACCTACAAACTCAATAGGAGAGTAAAGAAAATAATACCAGCAATTGTAGGAACAGAAAAGTGATCACTTTCTGTAAGGTAGGCTGTGTAGACAAGTGAATCTGAGGCAATATATAGGAAGATTGACTGCAGGATTGAGGGGGTTGGGGACAGGCTCCTGGCAAGCAATAGAGCAGTCGAGCACAAAATTGGAACTTTTAGAAGTTTGCTCCACTGAGGGACGCTGCCCCAGAGGCTAAGCAGGGGGTGAAGTCCTTGCTGAGACAGTGTGGTCTCAGGTCCCTCAGGGTCACAGAAAGACCAGATATGCCTGAGTGTGGCAGAACTACCAGGCATCAGAGTGGGGAAGCCAGCTGCAGGGATGCAGACAAAGAGTGGGCTCTCAGCCCAGGATTGTCAGAGACCATGATTCCCAGCACTCTTTGAGCAGGGACCCCACAGGTAGCAGATCCAGGGAGACCCCCGCCTTCCTCCACTGGGAGGAAGTGGGGTGGCACAGGAGCACACTGCAGGAATAAGCTGTGTTTGAAGACTCCAAGGGGGACCACATGCCAGAGATAGAAGCACTCAGTCACAGGCTGAGTGAGCACAGAGCATGGTGGGAGACCAGGAAAATGGGACAGATTGACTGCTTTTCTCTGAGTGGGGCCCCTGGGTTCTCCTACTCTGAGCCAGAGATTGAGAAGCCACCATCTTCATTCTCCTCCAAAGCTGTACAGAAAGGGTTCAGAGAAAAAAAAATACCAGGCAGATTACTTATCTTAGCCCCTGGCAAGGGTGGTGCAATTCTTCCTTGGGCAAAGACATTTTAGAATCACTGCAACAGGACCCTCCCCAAAAGATCAGCAAGAACATCCAGCCAAGACCAAGTTCACCGATCAATGAGAACCGCAGAACTCCAGAGCTAGGGGAATGCATCAGGTAAAATCCATGTTTTTTCCCCATTATTCTTCAGTCTTTCAAAATTATTTTTTTAATTTTCTTTTCTCTTATTCTATTTTTTTAATTTTTCCTCTTTCTGATTTTAACCTTTTTAAACTATTTTATCTTATCATTACCCTTTTACAAATCTTTTTTTAATATTCATTTTTATAGTCATATTCTATCCCTTCATTGTATTTAACTTTATTTTTGTTTACATATGTTTTTCATGATTTAAAATTTTGGGATACAGGTTCTTCTAACAGATCAAAATATACCTTGAATCTAGCATATGGCTTTGCTCTATTCTCCAGCCTCATCACATTCTCTCTCTCTCTTTTTTCCTTTTTTCTTTTTTCAACCAACTTCTTATTTTACCAATTCCTTATTTAGAATCTTTCTTAATTTTCATCTTTACACTAATATCCCATCCCTTCATTGTTTTCACCCTTATTTGTGTGTGTGTGTGTGTGTGTGTGTATAGATAGATAGATAGATGATAGATAGATAGATATAGACTATATATATATTATATATATAATTTTTCTTTCTTTAAAATTTGGGGAAGCAATTTCTTCTAACAGACCAAAATACACCCAAAATCAAGTGTGTGGCTTTGTCCTAAACATATATATATTTTTTTTCCTCTTTTTCCTTTCTCCCTTCTTTCTCCCCATTTCAGGTCACTTCTGATTTACTTAGTGTATATTTTTCTGGGGTCATTCCTACCATTTTAGTACTTTGTTCTTTCATTCATCTATTCTTATTTGGACATAATGACAAGGCAGAAAAACTCACTTCAAAAAAAAAAATAACAGTAGGTAGTACTGATGGCTAAGGGCCTAATCAATACAGACATTAGTAAGATGTCAGAATGAGCCTTAGAATGAATATTATCAAGATGCTAGCTGGGCTTGAAGAAATCATAGGAGATACTAAATAGTCCCTTTTGGGAGAAATAAAAACCCTTTCTGAAGAAATAAAAGAACTAAAACCTAAACAAGTAGAATTTTTTTAAAAAGCTATTAATGGGGTGCAATCAAAAATGGAGGCTCTTACTGCTAAGATAAATGAGGCAGAAGAAAGAGTAAGTGATATAAAAAATGAAATTATGGAGAATAAAGAAAAAAAGAGATAAACAATTACTGAAAAAGGAGGGGAGAAATCAAGAGAGAAATAATAACAGAAGATGAAACAGTATTAGAATAAGCAGGATGCCAGAAGAAGAAGAAGAAGAAGAAGAAGAAGAAGAAGAAGAAGAAGAAGAGAGGGGCAGAAGTTATACTGGAGCAAACTAGAGCAGAGAATTTTCCTAATTTGGTGAAGGGAACAAGCATCAAAATCCAGGAGGCACAGAGAACTGCCCTCAAAATCAATAAAAATTGGTCAACACCCCATAATCTGATAGTAAAACTTACAAGTCTCAGTGACAAAGAGAATATCCTGAAAACATCTCTGGACAAGAGGTCTGTAACATACAATGGCAGAAATATTAGATTGGCAGCAGACCTATCCACAGAAACCTGGCAGGCCAGAAAGGACTGGCATGATATATTCAGCACACTAAATGAGAAAAGTAGGCAGCCAGAATACTATATCCAGCTATGTTGTCATTGAAAATAGAAGGAGAGATAAAAAGCTTCCAGAACAAAGAAAAACTAAAAGAATTTGCAAACACCAAGCCAGCCCTACAGGAAATATTGAAAGGGGTCCTCTAAGCAAAGATAGAGCCTAAAAGTAACAGACCAGAAAAGAACAGAGACAATATACAGTAACAGTCAGCTTACAGGCAATACAATGGAACTAAATTTGTATCTTTCAATAGCTACCCTGAATGTACAGGGCTAAATGCCCCAATCAAAAGACATGGGATATCAGAATGGACAAAAAGCAGGATCCATCCATATGCTGTCTACAAGATATCCATTTTAGAGTACACCTCTAGATTAAAAGTGAGGGGATGGAAAACAATTCACCATGCTAACGGACCTAAAATAAAGCTGGGGTTGCAATCCTTATATCAGATAAATTAGATTTTAAGACAAAGACTATTATAAGACATGAGGAAGGACATTATATTATACTTAAAATTTCTATCCAACAAGAAGATTTAAAAATTTTAAATATCTATGCCCCTAACATGGGAGCAGCCAGTTATATAAACCAATTAATAACTAAACCAAAAAAACACATTGATAATAATATAATAACAGTAGGGGACTTTAACACCCCCTCACGGAAATGGACGATCATCCAAGCAAAAGATCAACAAGGAAATAAAGGCTTTAAATGACCCACTGGACCATATGGACATCAAAGATACATTCAGGACATTTCATCCTAAAGCAACATAATACACATTCATCTCCAGTGCACATGGAACATTTTCTAAAATAGATCACATTCTGGGTCATAAATCAGGACTCAACTGGTACCAAAACATTGGGCCATTCCATGCATGTTTTCAGACCACATTTCCTTGAAACTACAACTCAACCACAAGAGCAAAGTTGGAAAGAACTCAAATACATGGAGGCTAAAGAGTATCCTACTAAAGAGTGAATGGCTCAACAAGGAAATTAAAGAAGAATTTTTTTAAAGTCATGGAAACAAATTAAAATGGAAACAAAACTATTCAAAATCCTTGGGATACAGGAAAGGGAGTCCTGGAGGAAAGTGTATAGAAATACAAGCCTTTTTCAATAAACAAGAAAGGGGATAAGTGGGTCAAGATGGCAGAAAGTTGGGTGACCCCATTTGGGGGAGTCCCCTGAAGTGAGCTGAATACCTGCAAAAAACACTGCAAGAACACTGTGAGCACCAGTGAAATCAGCCTGAAATGTAATATTACACACTTCTGGATCTCTACGGGAGAAGAGCATCGACAAAGAGGTAGAGTAGAGTGGGAATGCTCTGAGTGATATCCAAAGACAAAGGGACGTGGGGGAGGAAGCCCACAGAGGTGACCCATTGGAAAGCAATACACCAGCGTGAAAGTGCTCTGTGTTTGGGGAATAACCGCATATTACAGTCTGATTAAAAGCAGGCAAAAACGGAGAGCCTTGAGGGCAGCCAGGGAAACAGGGATGTAGATCTGTGGAGACAAAGCGCTCCCTGGTGCCGTGCAAGGAAACACGCCTGAGTGGAGTATCTGTAAAACTGCCACTTTTTTTTTCCCACCGCTTTCTTCTGCCCATTCGCCCAGGTACGCAGCCCCCAGGGGAGGCGATTTTGCAGACTTGCTGCGGGATCTCACTACCTCCTGTGTGGGTGTGCACGATAGACTCCCTGGGCAGAGACAAGGTGGCACGACCAGAAATCAGTTGTGATTTCTGTGGCACAGGAGTAAAACCACAAGTTGGGGTTTAGGGTGCCAATCTGACCAGCAGCTATGGGTGCGTCCAGTTGTGAAAAGCACCCAAAGGGGAAGATACAGGGAGAGGCTGTGAGCCCTGCATCATCCAGAGGGTTACTAGCTAAGGGCTCTCTCTGGGAAGGAGATCTGGGGGTAGACTTTTGAAAAAGCTACAAAAAGCCACAAAAGAACAAATTCTCCAGAGAACAAAAGCCTGAAAACCTGGTTGCCATGGAGCCCCGCCCCCAAGAAGGGGGTGGAGAGACTCAGCCCAGTTAAAAGAGACTGAAAAACAGCAAGGCAGGCCCCTCACCCAGAGGGCAAGCCAGAACAACAAGAGGATAACACCAAAATGGTAAAACCCCAACATTGAGGAGAAAGGCAATATATTAAGCTCCTGGTACTACCCCCAAACCTGTACACTTTATAGATACAGCTTTTCACTTTATTTTCTCTTTTTAACTTTTTTCTATTTTTACTTTTAAAGTTTTCACTTTAAATTTAAAATTCATTCCCATGGCTTTTGTCCTTTTAATTTTTTTGACTTTAAATTTATTTTATTTTTTCAGGGTTCCAAGATTCATTGTCCATGCCCCACAGCCAGTGCTCCATGCAATAGGTGCCCTTAGTATCCACCACCAGGGCCTCCCATCCCCCCACACCCTTTCATCCAAGTCCCTCAGTTTGTTTCTGTGTCCAAAGTCTCTAATGTTTCATTTCTCTTCCTGAATTACCCTAATTCCCATTTATTTTCCTTCTCCTATTGTCCTCTATATTACCCCTTATGCACCACAAGTAAGTGAAACCATGTGATACTTGACTTTTTCTACTTGGCTTATTTCACTGAGCATAATCTCTTCCAATCCAGTGTACAGGTTCTATAAAGAACTACTCAAACTCAACATACAAAAAGAAGATGAACACATCAAAAAATGGGCAAGAGACATGAAGAGGCACTTGTTCATAGGAGATATACAAATGGCTAACAGACGTATGAAAAACGTTCATTGTCACTAGCTATCAGGGAAATTCAAATCAAAACCACAGTGAGATAACACCTTACACCACTCAGAATGGCCAAAATTAAGAAGACAGGAAACAACAACTG
>PITA01011156.1:0-68175 GCA_004023965.1 Spilogale gracilis | reverse complement strand
AATGGATGGATGGATGAGAGTAAATGGATGGATGGATGGATGGATGGATGGATGGATGGATGGATGGATGGATGGATGGATGGATGGATAGATTCATTCATTAATTCATTCAGTCAGTCACCAGTACATGGTTATTGAGTACTACTATGTAACAGGGACTCTTCCAAATACCAAGAATACAGGAATCAGCAAGATAGATGGGATACTTATTCTCATGGAATAGTGTGATGGGGAAACAGACAAAATGCAAGTCACCAATTAACACACAAACTGACTTTAGATAATAAGTGCTTAGGAAAAACAGAATGGGAAAGGTAGGATTGACTAGGGAAAGGACTGCTTAATCTATAGTGGTTGGGAAGACCATATGGGGCAGGAGACATGGGAGGTGCTACTGAGCATGGGAACCAGGAGGAGAGCGCACTTAAAGGGTCTGGGGCGGGGAAGAGCTCTGCACATTCCACAGGGCAGAAAGGCCAGGAGGGCTGGAGTGAAGCCAGAGAAGGTGAGAGGAGGTGAGGCGGAGAGCTCCAAGGGCCAGATCATGCAAGACAAAGTGCAGATGATGGATTTCCAGTGCTGTGCAAAGCTCTTGATGATTTCCCACGGACCACAACCTTTTGTTATGAGGGCAGATCTCCAGGAAGAAGTGAATGGAAATATTTATCCAGAGCCTGCAGACTAGCCTCCAAGTTGTAAGAACATCAAAACACTTGAGGACAAAGAGTCAAAGGAACACTGATGAAGCACTGTTTGTATTCTGGAGATTCATATACATTGTCCTCTGATGATTTATAACAATTCTTATCACAGAGGAGCGCAACCAAATTCAGAGTTAATGAACATGCTCACCCTGGAAGTCCAAGCAGGATTTGATCTCTAACTCGGAACTCATGGTCTTAAGCACTTGTCTCGACTTGTGAGACCTGGAGGGCATATTTAAGATCTTGCCTGTCAACTTGTGCCTCTGGCATATGAGGACAGTCCCGACCATGATGATATGGCTAGTTGGTGTTGAGCGGAGCCAGAACGAAGGCCGAAATCCTCTATCTTGTGGGGTGGGGTTCTTTCACAACACTCTTGGCAGACTGGAGAATGCAGCATCACTCTCATGCCCTCACTTAATACTGTGTGACCTTGGACACATGCTGTCACCTCCCTAAGCCTCAGGATCCTTACCTGGAAAATGGGATATTCATACCGATTTCAGTCTTATAAAGGTCGGTCGTAAAGTTTAAAAGGTTGTAATACTCTATGCAAAGGCACTGAGGCAATGTTTTATAGTACATAAAGCGTATATAGTGTATACATAATTCCAAAGAACATGAGAATCCTGTGTGTCCATGACAGCACCTGGAAGCATATACCTGGAAGTTTTCCTTCTGGAAGAGGGTAGTCTGGGGCTCAGCCTCCTGCTGTAGGCCTGTGGTCACTGACACTGGGAGGGAAGGGCTTGAACCTATATCTTAGCCAGGCAGCTGGGCTTTCTCCCACTTGATCACTTCTTGCCCATCCTCTTCCAGGCTGACCTCTTTTTCAGTCTCTTGCCCATAAGACTTTCTAATGGTCTGAAGACCAGAGCTTTAGCCCCACGCCTTTGGGTTTGGGCCCTCCTAGGTTCCAGCATCAATCACACTGTACTTGACTTTGCTCCTCCCCCAGGGCTGGCTGGCTGGGGACTCCTAAATTTGACCATATGGGCAGCAGGGATGGGAGGGCCACAGGTCTCTGCTTCAGGCACAATTGCCAGATCAAAAACAGGACACTGTTCAACTTGAATTTCAGACAGATAATAAATCAGCTTTTAGTCTATCTAAAATATACCAGAAATTATTTGTTTCCTCTCTAAAATTTGAACGTAACTGGGTGTTCTGCATTTTTCCTTGCCAAACCCAGTGAGCCCAGCCTCAAGTCAACTATTCTTCCCACAACCTTGAGCCTCGGTTCCAGTGGTGTGCAGAGCTCTTGATGAATCCCCGTGGATGGTGACTTTTGTTTATGAGGGCTTACCTGGGGCTGCGGCTTGCACCCAGATCTGACAGGTGTGTCTCCACTCCCCTGGGACGGAGCCAGCACACAGTAACCTGTTTTGCGATGTCCCAGGCACTGACACTGTCTTTCTGTTACCATCCCGGTGGCACCAGAGTCTCCCGTAGCCCTCTGCAGGCCACAGCCAACTGCCACGCCCACCTTCTCCTGGCTGGCCACTGTGAATGCTGTGTGGCCTCCCACTGGTCACCACATGCTCTCTGGGGAGCCTGTCATCAGGCAAAGCACTTATCTCTAAGTCTTGCCCCTCCTAACCAGCAGTATTCCCATCCTGTGAAAATTAACTGCCCTCCTCCCCTCTGCCCTATGCCAAGCTCTGATGACAACTCATCTCTGAGCTCCAAGAGATCAGGCATCATATATCTGAGCCAATATGGGCCATATTCCCCATCAGCTGATAGCAGCAGGCATAAGCCCCTCTTAGAGAGGATACACTGAATAAATGAAAACAGAATAGGGAACTTAGCTCTGCAGTAGTTGGACTTGTTATTATTTTTATTTTTGAAAACAGAAATGCCCCTGACTGATGAGCAGAGGCTTCCAAAATATAGTTGGCCAATTTTGCCCCGATCACCATCCTGTGGTCCTCTCAGCACATGCATTTTTTCATGACCAAGTATATAAGCATATATAAAATATGTGATCCCTCTGGAAATAGAGCCGCAAAGTGAAAGTCATCCCAAAAGAGTGAAAAAAGGTCACGAGGAGAGAAAGGGTGGGTAGGATTTAGGCCACTTCCCCACCTGGCAGAGTTTTCCTACATGGGCTCTCCCTCCACAAGGCTTACTGGGAGCTGTCCTGGGTTAGTCACTTGCTGGCTTTGGCCCCAGAGCATCTTCCCACCCTGGCCCTGCCCTCCCCAGCCTCTGCCGTGTGCAGAGAAGATGCTTCATGAATGAGCCAAACCTAAACCTTTGGCTGCCAAATTCACCCCAGCCATAGAAACCTGGCCCACAGTAAAATGATTAACTGGGTGGATTTTTTTTTTTTTTAAGAATAATCCCCTTGAAAGAGCAAAGGGCTCAAGAGTGAGTGGTTTAATCCCAGCTTTTATAGTACCACTCAACTAGGAGGTCTCTTAATTCCAGTAAAGAGCAGTGAAATCTTACTGATGATCACAAAAAAAGAAAAATGCTCAAATAGGGGGGAAAATGTTCCATTGTGTGTGCTTTTTTAAGAAATGAGGGAGGCACCTGACATCAGATGTATTTAAAATAAAAAATGAAATAATAATGGGCGAAATGAGCAGTGGAAGCATGTCAGCCAAAAAATGTGGGGCCCAGATTCTGATGACTCTGGTTCAAGGTCCCAGCTTGGTACTTACTAGTTTACTATTTACTTATTTACTACTTATTAGCTTACTATTTTGTCTACATAGCCTCTGTGTTCTCCTCTATAAAATGGCACTAACATTGTGACCTTCCCTCTCATGGGGTCCTGAAAGAGTAAGTGAGACAGAAAGGAAATGTGCTCCCTCTCTCCCTGGAGGGGAAGGAGGTCTCAGTGCCCCCCACACACATGGAATCCACTACCTGGGAAGGCCCACAGGACACTGTCATTGTGGGCACCTAGGACACATGTGGTCACCTCATATCTGCCTCATGGTGAGGAAACAAGACTTTGATGACCTTTCAAACCAGAACATCTACAACTAAGCAAATGTTCTAAAAATAACAAACAAAACAACGATAAGAATACTAACACTGTAGTAATTTATTGTTTTGAACTTCCTCTCTACCAACCACTTACCAGGGATCAGTACTTTATTGCACACTGTCTCAGTCCCTTTAACAATACCCTGGAGTGGGGGGGGTTACTCTCCCCATTTTATAGATGAGGAAAGTGAATCACAGAAAAGTTACGTAAGATGACCAAGGTTGCATGGCTTAACACCCGGGACAACCCTTTGCCTAATAAAAGCCTTGTAAATATCCTGTATTAGACTCCCTATAGCTTTACGCACTCAGCATTTATACTCAATCATTTATTGAGCACCTACTGTCTGATCATCGCCAGATTAGGCACTGGGACTGCTGTGGGGAAAGATGTGGGAAACATGCAGTCCCCTGTCAGAGCTCACAGTCCAGCTGTCATTGAACTTGGGATCTGGACCAGGTCGGCTTCTCATGCTCACTTGGATGGGCAAGCAGTAGAGCAAACCCAGTCCAGCCCCAAAGGTAAATGGTAGTATCCAAAGGCTCTATGGCATTCATAGACCTGAACACACTTGAACGTCTATGCACCTTGGAGACGACTGCAGCCTCCCTTAAAATGTCCTTAATAGCCAGTAGCCCCTATGTTGGGTTTGGGATGGGGATTTCACATCAATTCATGTTACTTTTGCTTTCCTGAGCCAGGAACTAGAGCTCTAAATGATTTCTAAGTTCACGAAGGTCCAGGAATATGCACGTTACCACAGCAAACACTAATGCCTATCTCAACATATAAAAGTAGGTAACAGCTGCTCAGGAGACCAAGGCCATTTCTTGATCATTTTTATTCTTTCCCACCTGTTCTTGGAAAGTGTCCCGTACCTGCATACCAAGTCCAATTCTGACCAATGAATGAAAGCCTGGTGGGTCAAGAGGCTCAGCTCCATTCAAAAACTAGACTTTGGCTCTGGCTCTGTCTGAGCATGTAACACACACGAGTAACTCTCTATCCAGGAAGAACCAGGCAGAAGGCTATGCCTGGTTAATTAGTTGCCTCACTGTGCTGGGAGGTGAAGTCAGAGCAAATGGATCAGTGGCCTCATCAAGAGATTCCAAACGTTTCCCTTCCCAAATTTTGCTGGACAGTCCCTTCTATTGCCTTGTTGTGAGAACCATCATCCCCACAAGGCTGAGCCCCAAAGCTGTTCTAGCCTTATAATCCTCTTCCCAGCCCTAGTGCTCATGTCAGCTTGTCTGCTAGCCATCTCCCCATGAACAGTCCACAGTACCACAGACCCCACAAGGACCAGACTCAAGGTTTAACACTTAAGACAGCACCTCCGCCCCGCAACCAGCATCTCTTTCCACATTCCCTATATTCATTGGTAGACCATTATTCTGTAAAACAAAGAACAAAAACCAAACCCAAGTTCACAGGTGATCTAGCACATGTATTCCAGGCATTGTGTACTATCTTGCAATAATTTTTTTTTTAACAGATGGGAAAACTGAAGCTCAGATAGGTAAAGTAACTGTCCCTCTGTCACACATTAGTGCAAGAATTGGGGTTCAAATCCAGGCCGTGTGGCTCCAGGGCCCATGTGTAACCATGAGACTGTCCCTCTCTGCAGACGCTATGCTAGGCATTCTTTGTGAGCAACCCCACCTGGTCAGTTCTCTGTCTTCCTCTGCCCTTCTCTAGGCTTCAGGAGCCTGACCTCTATGTACCATGCTATCTGAGAACCCTTGCCCTCTGGCTGAAGGTTGAGTGTGGCCAACGGGCCATCAGGAGGTCAGGAGGGAAAAAGATGGGGATACTTACGCCCATACCCTAGCTGTTCCCTCCCAACCTCACTCTAGTACTAACAGGAGCAGAGTCCTATGGTGATAGGTCCTACTAGGGTCTGATAACACCATTTCCTCACCTCTTCCGCAGTCCTAGGCCAGGAATAATTCCCCACTGTCGTTTGCCCTGGGTGCTTTTCCATACTTGCTGTTTCCCTTCTCCCTGCTCACACCTCTGTAAGAGTTCTTTCCCTCTCATTCCCACTGGCATCCGTTCTGATTCCAAACCTCAGTGTCCCCTCTGCCCTCTCCCTCTCATTACGTCCCCTCTCCCAGCCTTCTGAAGGCCTGTGAAGGCTACCTAGCAGCAGATCTAGCGTTTCACTCCCTTCTCTACCTTTCTGTTCCATCTTACACCATCCATTAGCATCCCACCTGGTTTTCCCACACACAGGTTCTCAGATCTCCAACGGATCTTCCGCAGCAGGCAAAACCCACTCTGCAAAGCCCAGATTCACTCCTCTACTTGCCGCTTCAAAACCCTCCAATGGCTCCCTAAAGCCCCAAGAATAAAATCAAACTCCAAAACCTAGAGTAGGTCGGATTTATTTCTGTATTCTCCAAGGGTCTTGCCTGTGTTCAGTATAGGTTGTGGTGAGCGAAGAAAGTATTATCATTATTTGTGAAGTTCCAAAAGGTATATAGCACAGGAGCACAGAGCTGTGGCGAGAACATCCTCAAAAATTCTCTAATCTCTACCAGTGTTGTAATCCCTGGGTGAGCAGCTTCAAACACTCTTCCTAGTCCTTTCTGTTTGCCCTTGATTCCTACTCAGCTCTGCAGCCCACACACACAGCAGCGTTTGGGGCCTCTTTCCTTCCACCCCGGGTACACAGAACTGTGCAGTGGTTAGGAGCATGGGCTGGAGTCTGGCAGCCTAAGTCTAATTCAAAGTCTATTTTCTGGGGCCCCTGGGTGGCTCAGTTGGTTAAGCATGTGACTCTTGATTCTGGCTCAGGTCACCATCTCAGGGACACGGGATCGAGTCCCACATCAGGCTCCCCATTCGGCACAGTCTACTTCTCCCTCTCTCTCTGCTTCTCCCCCTGCTCATCTTCTTGCTCTCTCACTCTCTCTCTCTCAAATAAATAAATAAAATCTTTTAAAAAAATGTCCATTTTCTTCCCTGCAACACAAGGATAATAATAGGTCCCACCACACAGAGTTTTCAGAGGATTAAATAAAGTATGAAGCACAATACTAAGAACAAACTAAGCTGTAAGCAGGTGTTTCAGCTGGCCCTGTTGTAAGACAGGATTATTCTATGACATACTACTCTGTCTATCTTATAAGCTGTGTGCTCAGAGAAGCGCTTGTTTATAGACAGTTTTATTTAGACCTCCCCAATATGAGATGCTTTTTTGCTTTGGGAAAAAAAAAAGAGTGACACTCAGAGATGTTAGGTGTCTTGCTCAAGATCACACAGCAAACAAATGCTGGAGTCTAGACTGGAATATGGGGCTTCTGATTCCAAAATACACTGTTTTATGTGCTACATTCAATTCACTATGTCATTGGGTCAAAGGTCATTTATCTTTCAAGGCATGCCTCAATTGCCCCCTCTCTCATGAGATCTTCCCCAATTCCTTGGGAAGGATTCACTAGTCTTTCTGCTGCAGTCTCACTTATGGACCTACTCAGATGAACTAAATTTCATTGTATGTTATGCTTGGCAGTTTACATTTCTGGCTCCTTCGCTAAACTCTGAGTACTTCCAGGACTAACTGCCATGATAGTCATAGGACAGTATGACAAGATGCAATCTCAGGGACCATCGCAGTAACTTGCATAGAATAGACAGGAAGGCAATGAACGTATAGTAGAATTTATCAGGCAGGACAAATTACCTGTGTTGCAGTAACCAACAGCCCCTCCAATCTCAGTGGCTTTTGGAAACAAGGGTTTGTTTCTCCCTCATCTGATATTCTCCTTGGAAGTCAATTGGAGCTCAGCTGCATGTCCCCTTTGGTTTTGGACCCTGATTGAAGAAGGAACCCCTGGCTCTGTCATTGATTATCTCGTGGAAGATGGACAGAAGAAAGATGGGGGAAGACAGGTTGGCCCTTCAAGCTCCAGCCTGGAGATGATACACATGGTTGCCTCCCCATCCCATTGGACAAGGCAGGACACATGACCAGTCCTGATGTTAGGGACACGGCTGTAACTTCCATTCTGAGCGGGGCTCTAATGATGGAGGACAAGTCTGATGCATCAGAGAAAGCAAGCAGTGGATCCATTTAGAAGGAAAACTGGCTCCACTTAGAATAGCTCACTTGGATAGCTCATTCTAGAAGGTCTCCTACAAGGCAGAAAGTACCTTACACACATCTGTGGGGGGTACGAATCACTGTTTCATGTTTATTGAGTCCAAGGCTGCAAGAAGTTAAGAAACTACTTTAAGATTGCCCAGATAGTAACGTAGTAGGACCCAGGTTAGAGAGTCTAACGCCAAAGTTCACTGTCTCCTAAGTCACTAACTCCTGTTCGTTTTGCTTTTTGAGGCTTCTAATTAGAGAGCATGCCTCCTTTTATAAGAAATGGAGTAAGCTCTTATGACTCAAATGTCATCCTGAAACAGTGCTTGGTCTTGGCATCATTGGCTAGATGTGTGGGCTCTCAGGCCCTGCCCCAGCCCTACTGAATCAGATTCTGCATCTTAACAAGACCCTTAGGTGATCTGACGGCACATTTACATTTGAGATGCACTGATGTAGACACCAAAGGAAAATGCATGCATTTTCGCTGTGCTGGAGTCAGGGAGCTGTCTGTGGTGCTGCCCACTGTTGAAAGCTCATCATGTTAATTTTGTAGAAACAGGAGAAGACGACAGAGAACCTGCTATTTTGCACCATGTGGGAGCAGCACTAACAGGCGCTGCTGAAAGCCCATGACCTTAAATGCAGTTCCCCACATTTCTCACCATTCACTCATTCATTAAGTCCGCGAACATGGTCTCCATGCCTGTTACAAACCAGGAATTATGCCACGGACTGGAACATGACAAGGGTCATGAGAAGGGTCTGCCCTTGAGTGGAGGGAGACAGACATGCAAGTAGATACTGACAGTACCATGAAATTATACTTTGAGATCCCAGAAATAGAAGGCATGACAGACTGTCTTGCGGTGTCAGGGAAGGCTTCATAGAGGAGGTGGTCTTTATGGTATGAACAGGAATTCATTATGCAGGGGATCCAGTGGGCCTGGCAGCTTTCAGGCAGCACCTAGCAGTTCAGGTCACTGAGGCAACAAAGAAATACTGAATATGGCTCGTGCTTAGGGTTGGAAGGAGGAAGGATGAGGTCTTTGGTGCCCCTAGGTAGAGCATCTGGAAGGCTGAAGTGTAGGAGCCTGATGGGATGTGGAGGGAGAGACTCTGGTCAGAAATAAAGTATGGCGCCAGCCCTTGTCTAAGCCTCTTGGGTTTTGACCATTTATAGGCTCGGGCCTCACCCTTTTTCTGAGCTAATCTAGAGTAGGGCAGGTAGTATTTTCAATGAAAACTATATTTATTTTAATGTGCATAATTTTCATGTAATATAAATTTCATGTTTAAATATGTTTTTATATATTGTTTAGATGTATAAACATTAGCTATTTAATGGTATGTACACATAGATAAATATATGACCCTTTCCATCATAAAAGTGCATGATTTCCCCAGCTGAAGTGATAAAATCTGTCCTACCTCCTAACCCTACCTCACCTGCCCTGGATCCCAGTTTGGTCCAGGGGCAAGGACAAAAATCATATGGCTGGCAACAAGGAGCATCAGGAAGCCATGGACCAGAAGGGGAGACAGCTGTCGAAGTGTGATTTTAGGGGCAGCAGAAAGGGGTGGGGAGCTCTAGAAGAGTTAGTCACCTGCCCCAAGCCTCTGAGTCACCAGCAATAATGTAGGTGCCCCCTGGATATGGAGGCAATTAAAGTACAATCAACCTTCCTGAACAGCGGTTCTGAGTGCATGTCGGATGAAGTTCGGAGATCATTAAATATGGGGTGGCTGAGTGGAGGGACTGCAGGGGTGGGCAGAAGGAGTAAAACCTTCCTCTGAGCCATCAGCTACCCTTTGGGGTTCTCTGTCAAAATCCACACCCTACCCCCCCCAGGAAACTAGGGCAGGAGACCACCACATAACATTGGGGAAGCTGAGACACAGAACAGTCTTCTGCCTCCCCCAACACTTCCTCCCCAGGCCAGCCTTGGAATAGACAGAGCCAACTGCAAATTCATGTTGCTGAGTACAAATGATTCCTGCATGGGGAGGGGTGAGAGGGGAGCCACTCCCGACAGCTGCCTCGGAGGAGCCCGCTCAGTTTATTAAATTAGCAGGGACTCTGTTGTAGCAAGAGCACTGGAGAATGAAATGCCAAATGGATCCGTTTCATGGAATCTGAGACTGATAAATTTTCAGAGCTGGAAAGCTCCTTGGAGAGCATCTGGTTCAACCTCCCTCATTTTTCAGATGAGGGACCTGCAGCCCAGAGATAGGAAACGACTTCCCTACAGTCACAGCTGCTCCCAGAAACTCAAAACTAAGAAGATCCAAATGATGGCAGGCGAATTTGCTCCATAATTTATCACTTCTTCATGTTTAGTGTTCTTTATATTAAATTTACTTTTGATAAGGAGTACCTGCAATCTCAGAGGTGATTTACTGTGAAAGATAATTCATAAGATTTCCCATCATTATTAACATTGACTTGAATTATGTCGCATTTTATATTAGAACATGGGTTTAATTTAACCCACGGCAAACAATTCTCTCTGTTAAAAAAAAAAAAACACACACACAACATACCAAAAAACCTCCCTTCCACAATGAGACACAGCCTGGCTTCTTACAAAGATACTACTAATGTGAGTTGCAATTCCTTGCCTGTATCTGCCTTTTCAATCAGATATTCACACCTGTCTTTAAAATCTTCATTAGCGCCCCATTCAGAGCAGGTAATCAGTCCTCACGGCAGCACAGATGCGACAAGCCCAACACATAGGAAAAGAGTCAACCAGACTCGGGCTGAGTTAATGAATTTCCAGTGCCAGGCACTGCACTAGACCCTGAGGACACAAAGGTCAGAACCCGACCATTGGGTCCCACTTTTCCAGAAGCTCGCTGCCTCACCACGACTGGATGGCTGGCTTAGTGAGAATCAGTAGAGGGGGATGGAGAAAGGTAATGGCCCCAAAACAAATAGAAGAACCTTCTTCCAACATTTGCTTAGAGCTAGACTCAGCCCAGGTGAGGCTGCCTCCCAGGACTCTAGTAGGCAGCTCACATTTCTCCTTCTAGGGGAGCACCGTCCAATATGGTGGCTAGCCACAGGTGGCTATTTCAGTTTATATTAATTAATATTTTAGAATGAAAAATCAGTTCCTCAATCACACTGGCTACATTTCAAGCGTTCAACAGCCATAGTGTTTTCCATAATAGCTGTACCTATTCTTATTCCCACCAACAGAGCAGGAGGGTTCCTCTCATTCACATCCTCACCAACACTCGTTATCTCTTATCTTTCAGATAAGAGCCATTCTAACAAGCGTGAGGTGGTGTCTCACTGTAGTTTTGCTTTGCATTTCCCTGATGATGAGTGATGTTGAGTATCTTTTCACACATCTGCTGGTCATTTGTACATTCTCTCTGGAAAAATATCTAGGTCCTCTGCTCATTTTTTCATTGGACTATGTTTTTTATGTTTTTGTTTGTTTGGGGAGTCTTGTTGCTGTTCCTTTTTTTTCCTTGCTACTGAGTTTTATGAGTTTCTTATATATTTTGCATATGTATTAAACCCCTTTAGGATACATGGCATGCAAATATTTTCTCCCACTCTCTAGGTTGCTTTTTCATTTGTGGATAACTTCCTTTATCATGCAGAAACTTTTTAGTCTGACGTGGTCCCACTTTTTTTGCTTTTGTTGCATCTGCTTTTGGTGGCCTATGCAGAATATTCTTTTTTTTTAAAAGATTTTATTTATTTATTTGACAGGGAGAAACACAGCTAGAGAGGGAACACAAGCAGGGGGAATGAGAGAAGGAGAAGCAGGCCTCCTGCCGAGCAGGGAGCCTGATGCGGGACTCGATCCTGGGTCTCCAGGATCATGACCTGAGCCGAAGGTAGACACTTAACGACTGAGCCACCCAAGTGCCCCTATGCAGAACATTCTTGCTGACACTAATGTCAAGAGGTTTTTCCCCTGTTTTCTTCTAGGAGTTTGATGGTTACAAGTCTTACATTTAAGTCTTTAATCTATTTTAAGTTAATTTTGGGGGGAGTGGTATAAGGCAGAAGTTCAGTTTCACCCTTTTGCATGTGGATATCTGCTTTCCCCAGCACCATTTGGTGAAAAGACTATCCTTCCTCCATTGAGCATTCCTGGCTTCCTTGTCAAATATTCGTTAACCATATATGCAAGGGTTTACTTCTTGGCTCTCAATTCTGTTCCTTTGGTCGGTATGTCTACATTTATGTGAGTTCCATACCATGTTGATAGTACAGCTTTGCAATGAAGTTTGACTTCAGAACTTGCGATCATTTCCAGCTCTGTTCTTCTTTCTCAGGACTGTTTTCATTGTTCATGCTATTTTTGTGGTTCCACATGAATTTTAGAATTGCTTTTTTCTATTTCTATGAACAATACACTTGGAATTTTGATAGGAATTTTGCACTGGATCTACAGATGGCTCTGAGTAATATGGACATTTTAACAATATTAATTTTTCTGACTCATGAGCACAGGGTATCTTTCCATTTGTGTCATCTTTGACTTTTTTCATCAATGTCCTATTATTTTCAATGTACGTATCTTTCACTTCCCTGGTTAAAGTTATTCCTAAGTGTTTCATTGGTTTTGGTGCTATTATAAATGGGATTGTTTGTTTTTCAGGCTCTTGTTCGTGTACCACAACTATTTCTGTATTTTGAGTTTGTATCCTACAAATTTACTGAATTCATTTAATAGTTTAAACAGATTTTTGGTGGCATGTTCAGTATTATCTCTATATAAGATTATATCATCTGCGAGCAGAAATAATTTTTCTTCCTTTCCAATTTGGATGCCTCCCTGTACATTTTCTTGCCTAAGTACTCTGCTTAGGATTTCCAGTATTATTTTGAATAGGAGTGGTGAGAGTGGGCACTCGTATTCCTGATCTTAGAGGACACATTTTCAACATCTCACTACTGAGTGACACATTAACAGTGGGCTTGTCGTAAATGACCTTTATTATATCAAGCCACTTTCCTTCTACACTAATTTATTGAGAGTGTTTATCATGAAAGGATGTTGAATTTTATCGAATGCTTTTGTACATCTATTGAGATGACCATGTGATTTTTATCTTTGGTCCTTTTACTGTGGTATGTCACATTTACTGATTTATCTATGGTATGCAATCCTTTCCCTGTGCTATTGCTTTTGGTTTGCTGGTATGTTTTGAAGGATTTCTGCAACTTTATTCTTCAGGGATACTGACCTACAGTTTTGTTTTCCTGGTTTTCTTATGGTGGCCTTCTCTGGAATCATGGTAACGTTGGCTTTGTAAAATAAGTCTGGGAGTATTTCCTCCTCCTCAATTTTTTTGGAAGAGTTTGAGAGGGAATGACTCTAATTCTTCTTTAAATGTTTGGTAAAATTCACCAGGAAAACCATTTAGTCCTGGGTTTTTCTTTATTGGGATTTTTTTAAATTACTAATTCAATCTCTCACTTGGTATTATTGTTCATCTATTACTTCTTATGTATCCAGATTTTCTATTTCTTCATGATCCTGTCTTGGCAGATTGTGTTTTTCTAAGAATTTATCTTCTTCTAGGTAATCCAATTTGTTGGCATAAAATTATACACAGTGGTCTCTTATGATGCTTTGTATTTCTGTGGTATCATTCCTAATGTCTCCTCTTTCATTTCTTATTTTATTTGAGTCTTCTCATCTTTTTTCTTAATTAATCTAGCCAAAGGCTTGTCAAGTTTGTTTATATTTTCAGAACACCACTCTTGGCTTTGTCAATCATCTCTATTGATTTTCTGTATTCTATTTCATTTATTTCTGCCATGATCTTTGGTATTTCCTTTCTTCTGCTAACTTCAGGCTTAACTTGTTCTGTTTATTTGTGTGTTCTTCCTTATTTCCTTAAGGTGTAAAGTTAGATCCTTTATTTGAGATCATTTTTTTTCTTAATGTGGGCATTTGTCAATAAACTTCTCTCTCAGAACTGCTTTTGTTGGATCCCACAACTTATGGTATGCTGTTTCAATTTCTATTTGTTTCAAGATATATTTCGATTTCTCGTTTGATTATTTGTTTCCCTGTTTGTTCAGGAGTGTGTTATTTAATTTCCAAATCTCTGCATTTTCCAGATTTCTCCTGTGAATGATTTCTGATGTCATACCATTGTGGTTGGAAAAGATAGTAGAATGATTTCAGTCTTCTTCAATTGGCTAAGGCTTATTTTGTGACCTAACATATGATCTACCCAGGAGAATGTTCTCTGTGCACTTGAGAACAATGTGTATTTGCCGCTGCTGTTGGATAAAATGTCCTACATATGTCTGGTAAGTCCATTTGGTCTACAGTTCAAGTCCAGTGTTTCCTTATTGATTTTCTGTCAGGATAATCTGCCCATTATTGAAAGTGGGGTATTGAAGTCCCCTAGTATTATTGCATTTTGTCTTTTTCTCCCTTCATATTTGTTAGTATTTGCTTAATACATTTCAATGGTCTGATGAAAGCCACAAGTATCATCCAGAATCAAGGAAACATGACATCACCAAAGGAAATTAATAAAATTTCAATGACTGACCCCAAAGAAGTGGAGATCTATAAACCGTCTGGCAAAATTTCAGAATAATTTTCTTAAAGAAATTCTTTGGACTCTAAGAAAACACAAATAGACAACTAAACAAAATTATTAAGCATGTAATAAAAATGAGAGGTTTGACCAACAGACAGAAACCAAGAAACACATGCGCGCGCGCACGCACACACACACACACACACACACACACACACATCCTGCAGTTGAAGAATACAATAACTGAAGAATTTAATAGATAGCTTCTATAGTAGACTCGACCAGGCAGAAGAAAGAATTAGTTAACCAGAAGAGGGTAATTTAAAATTATCCCCTCAGAGGAGCAAAAAGAAAAGGAAAAAAACAATGAAAGAAAGTCAAAAAGCCTTTTTGAGTTACAAGATACCATTAAGAGGAGCAATTGATACATTCTTAGAGGCCCAGAAGAAGAGAGGGAGAAAGAGGGAGAAAGTTTATGTAAAGAATAATGACTAAGAACTCCCCAAATCTGTAGAGAGATCTGGATATCCAAGTTCATGAAGCTCATAGGTCCCTCTAACACTGCAACCCAAAATTATATCCTCTAAGACATATTATAATAAAAGTCCCTTAAAATCAAAGACCAAGAGAAATTTTTATCATCAGTAAGAGAAAAAAATTCCTTATGTACAACGCAAGCCCCATAACGTTATTAGCAGATTTTACAGCAGAAACCTTCCAGGTCAGGAGAAAGTGGGATGATCCAAAGTGCTTAAAAAAAATCTGCCAACCAACAACACTCTGCATGGCAAAGTTGCCCTTCAGAAATGAAGGAGAGAAAAAGACTTCCCCAAAGAAATAAAAGATGAGGGAATTCGTTACCACTAGACCTGCCTTACGAGAAATGTGGAACACAGGTCTTCAACCTGAAATAAAAGTTGCTAATTAGCCATCTGAATCATACGAAAATATACAGCATACTGGCAAAAGCACATACATGGTCAGATTCAGAATACTCTAATAGTGTAATATGATGGTGTATTAACCATTTAACTCTAGTATAAAGGTAAAAGGAGAGAATTATTAAAAATAACTAAACTACAATAATTTATTATTGGATATATAATACAGAAAGGGATAAATTTTGACATCAAAAACATAAAATGTTGTGGGGGTATAAAAGAGTAGAGTTCTGTAAGTGATCAAAGTCATTGTTAGCTTAAAATAGATTGTTCTATCTATAATAGATTGTGTTATGCAAACCTCATGGGAGCCACAAAGCAAAAACCTGCAGTAGATACACAAAAGGCTAACAGAAGGGAATCAAAGCATACCACAGTGAAAAAAGCATCAATTTGTAAAGGAAAACCAGCAAGAGAGGAAAGAAGCAACAAGGGAACTATAAAACAGAAAAAATTGATGAGATGGGGGCACCGGTAAATCTTTACCTATCAATTTGTATTTTATATTTGAATGGATTAAATTCTCCAGTCAAAAGGTATAGAGCAGCTATGCTAAAGAAACAAAACCCAAATATATGCTGCCTACAAGAGAGTCACTTTAGCCTCAGGGACACAAAAAGAATCAAAATGAAGGAATGGAAAAAGATTTTCCATGGAAATAAAAACCAAAAGAGAGCATTGCTAATATTCTTACATCAGGCAAAATATACTTAGGCACAGCCGAAAACTATAATAACAGACAAAGGTCATTACATAAAGAGAAAGAGGTCAATTTTTCAAGAGGGATACACCAACTGTAAACATACATGCACTCAACACTGAACCACCTACATGGACAAAACAACTATTTCCACTTCTCTAAGATGCTTTCCATCTCATCCTGCTCAGCCCATCAGAGATGAACTTAGATGGCATGGTCTGGACTGCCTGCAGAAAGCTTTTTGTGAGATTACACTTGGGCATTAGGTCACTGGTCTGCTAGAAGACAATAGCAGAACTTTTTTTTTTTGCCTATACTGAAGTTATGCTATTGAGGACACACAGTACTTCAAAGCATTCTCCCCTTGTGAGAACCAGCACGGAACTGATCCAGGAAAACCTGAACTTCTCTTGAGCAATAGCTTTGGGTTTATCTCCTAGTCACCGAGGTTTGAAAGTTATCAAATTTAATTTCTCCTTATTTTAGCTATGAGGAAGCTCAGAATCAAATTTGCTACCCACCTGTAGCAAGATGTTAAGGCCTTTGAAATGGGTATACTACCCCACACCTGGTTTGGGGTCAGGGTTATTTACTTGCTTAGTATTTTTTTTTTAAAGATTTATTTATTTTGAGAGAGAGAGCACGGGCAGGAGGGGCAGAGAGAAAGGGAGAGCAAGAATCACAAGCAGACTCTGAACTCAGAGCAGAGCCCCAGGCGGGACTCGAGCCCAAGACCCTAAGGATCACGACCCCAGCTGAAACCAAGAGTAAGATGCCCAACTGACTGCACCACCCAGGCACCCCAGCTTATTTATTTTAATGACTTATGAAGACCTGACCAAAATTTGCAAGGGGGGGTAAATAAGAGGGCTCCCGGGGCATACCCCATAGCAAACAAATGACAGCTGCTTGATTTCAGCTCCCCTCCCACCCCCCAACTATTAGGGTAGTGATTTTCTATTGCTGTCCTTAGTTTTTTGTTTTACCATCTCTGTATACCCTTTTCCCTCCTTACATTGCATGCGATTTTTAAATCTGCCTTAAACAATTTTCATTTAATGAGCCATACAGTTTCATATTTCCTTGCCTAGAATAGTTATTAATTGTCCGTGAGGCGTCTGGGATTGTTCTAGGTACAGGCCCAACAGCAGTAAATAAACCAGACAAGGTTCTTGTTATAACAGTGTTTGCATTGTACGGGGCACTTGGGAAATAGAACAAGGAAACAAATAAAAATTGTAACTTCACAGAGCCGCTAGTTTTATAAAAGGAATAGAAAGATAGCAGAAGAGTGGAAAGGAGACATGGGTGGGGAGGGGAGGGAAGAAAAACCTTTTAAGGCGATATCTGCCCTGGAATCTGTATGCTAACGTGCCAGCCACTCAAAGATGGAGGAAGAGTACTCCATGCAGAACAGGGGCTCTGATGCAGGGTGAGGATGATGTGTTGGAAGGATGTTTGTGTCCACCTGGGAACCTCTAACTGGCTTCCAAAACCCTTCTCACCGCTTTCTCTTTCTCACTGATGTAATCCGCATCATTCTTGACATCACTCAAAGAGCAGGTCAACTGCTTCATGTCTATACTCCTTCTCTATGGGTACAATCCACACTGAATTGCAACTGTCAGTTGGCAAGCATGCCCTGGACCAGGCGCCCAGAGGGTATCCTTGCGGAGGACAAGAGCAGCATCTCCCTTCTCTCTAGGACGGTCCTGGCACCTAGAAAGCGCATCGTTTTGTTTCTCAGGATCACCCTCTGCTAAGCTGACAATACAGCGATGTTCACTCTCGAGTGGTATCCCCAGGCACGGGTCTCGGGTGGGCTCCTGTTTGCACAGCTGTGAGTTGCTCGTGCCCTGACTGTGACTCGAATAGATGGGCAGTGGAGAGCCAGCCGCCTGAGCAAGCACGGCTAGCCTCTGTTTGGGAGGAGAGGACCGGCTGCCTCCTTCCTCTGGAGAGCCTCTTCTGGGAAAGGAATGACTCGTACAGCGGTATTGGATTTCCCTGCAAGATTTATGACCCAATTTAAAGTTATGGGGCTTTTATTAATTATAATAAACACCAATTTCATTACACTTCAACTTCCAAAGAAATTACATACTATGGAAGGGAAATAAAATGTTAGTTTTGTGCTAATGCCAGGCACACATTAACTGGCTGCGTACAGCGTTCATCCTGGCTGCTCAGCTGGAGCGAGGAAGGGGTATGATGGAAGGAAGAGCCCGAGGAGCTGTTTCCAGAATTTAAATCCATTTGGTCAAACACAATGGAAATGAGCAGTTCTGCCACAGAGGCTGGAACTCCCTGTCTGAGGAGCCGCCGTGGGTAATGCACTTTGATCACTAAGCCCTGAGTTCCAGATCTGTTTCTCACTTGCTGTGTGACCTTAAGTATGTTACTACTCCTCTCTGAGCCTTGATAGCCTCATCTTCAAAATAAAGACTGGACCCACGTCAGGTTTGGCCATCAACAGAGTTCACCGCCTGTGTCAATTCCAGTGTATAGGAGGTAGTCACTTACAAGGCTCTTTGGAAAAGGATTTTGAAGTTCGCCCAGGACTCCTGGGAAGGAGCTGTATGAGCAGTGGGCAATGTCAGCCAGGCTGCACAAGCCCGAGGGACAGACGGACACATAGCTGGGCATCCACTATTCCAGAGAATGTCTGATGATCTCAGAGCCCAGTCTGGACTTCTCTCTTCTCGTTTAAGGCCATGCCACCAGTTAGTAGCAGACCCAAGACAATAATCTCAGGATCCTGGATTCTTAGTTCAGGATCTTTATCCATCAAACAGGCAAAATGGATCATATCTGATGGCAGTGTAAGGATTCAGTGACACTTTGTACACCACATGCTTGGAAAGAGGAGACATTCAACAAATGTTATTTCCATCCTCATGCCTGCCCAACCTACCCTGAACTCATCCACCCATGCTAATGGGCGGCTTCTCTATTTCAGGTGGCTCTCCGAGACCTCACTCACCCAGAGCCTCATCTAAGTTGGTATCAGGCATCTGATGCGTTTTCAGCTATGTGCCCCTTGGGCAGAACTACAGCCCCATGGGTTCCTGAAGGAGAATTTTGTATTCGCATTGCTTGGTTTTCAGCCTCCTTGTTATGGACTTTCCAACTCTATGCCCCTTTTGGTTTTGCTGGGGAATGGAAAATATTTTGACACTTCTGGGATGATGGGGTTTGGTGAACCCCCTAAGGGGGTGGAGAAGAAGATTCAGCAACTTTACACAATCACTTCCTGCCAGATGTGAAATTAAGCTTCTGGGTACAAACCCAGAGTACATTTGGATAATGGGTGGGTAAGCCTCCCAGGGATCTTGAGTGGTGGGGGGAGGAGCGGCAAAGAAGGGAGGATGGACCTAGAAGCTATGGGTGTGTGTGTGTGCGCGTGTACGCATGCACACTGGACCTCATGATGCCCATTATTACATGTTTCTGAGTAGAGAACAGATCCCAGCAGGACTGTGTCCTACTGCCTGCTCTCGCCTCTCACCTGGAACCACCAACATGAGAGTCACATAGACATCCCCTGTGGGATAAGAGCTCACATTTGGAGTAAATCCAAGCTTCAACTCTCACTAGCTCTGTGAACTGCAGCAAGTCCCTTAACTTCAGTGGGCCTCAGTTTCCTCATCTGCTAAATGGAGTTAATAAGAGTGGGGTAGATATTGACATCCGGGATGGTGACTGGTGAAAGAAGTGCTATAGTCAAGACATCTTGTCTACAGGCCTGGGGTCAGTGTATCCCTATGTCACTGCATGACAATGGACAAGACACTGGCCATTGCTGGGCCTCAGTCTCCCTGGCAGCCCACAAAAGGGCAGGACTGGATAAACAACCCAGCCCTGCCAGTTCTGACCGTTGGCATTAATGACAAACATGGTCGATATTCCTGAACCCACGGATCAGTCATCACACTTCCTGCGCCCATGCTGTTAACTCTGGCCCACATTGGAGAAGGTGGACTCTGGCATTAGATGACTGGGTTTTAGATCCAAGCTCAGAACTTTCTAAATGTATGGCTTTGAGTGATTTCTCTAGACCCTCCGCTCCTCGATTTCCCCATTTATACAAATCGGGCTAGGTTGGCAGTATTGTGGCGAGGACTGAATGTTTACTCTGTGTCATGTGCTTACCCCTTGGCTGGCCAGTGGTGAGTCTGGAGGCAGGGGGCACTACTTGGAGGACAGGCCCCTGTTCATGCCAGGCTGTGCTTTTAATTTTTTTTAATTAAAAAAATTTTTTTCAGTGTTCCAAGATTCATTGTTTATGCCCCACACCCAGTGCTCCATGCAGTATGTGCCCTCAGTACCCACCACCAGGCTCTCCCAACCCCCCACCCCACCCCCAAGACCCTCAGTTTGTTTCTGAGTCCAAAGTCTCTTATGTTTCATCTCCCTCCCCGATTTACCCCACTTCTCATTTCCTTTCCTTCTCCTACTGTCCTCTATATGACTCCTTATGCGCCACAAGTAAGTGACACCATATTATACTTGACTTTCTCTACTTGGCTCATTTCACTCAGTATAATGTCTTCCAATCCAGTCCATGTTGCTACAAAAGTTGGGTATTTCCTTTCTGATGGAGGCATAATATTCCATTGTATATATGGACCATATCTTCTTTATCCATTTGTCTGTTGAAGGGCACTTTGGCGATTGTGGCCATTGCTGCAATGAACACTGGGGTACATATGGCTCTTCTTTCACTACATCTGTATCTTTGGGCTAAATACCCAGTAGTGCAAGACTCATAGGGTAGCTCTATTTTTAATTTTTTAAAGGAATCTCCACACTGTTTTCCAGGTTGTGCTTTTCTTTTTTTTTTTTTAAACACATTTTATTTATCTGACAGACAGAAACACAGATAGAGAGGGAACACAAGCAGGGGGGAGTGAGAGAGGGAGAAGCAGGCTCCCTGCCAAGCAGGAACTCCGACGCGGGACTCGATCCCTGGACTTCGGGATCATGACCTGAGCCAAAGGCATTCGCTCAACCAACTGAGCCACCCAGGCGTCCCCAGGCTGTGCTTTTCTTTTTTTTCTTTTTTTTTTTTAATCTTTGTTTTTAAAGATTTTATTTTTTTATTTGATAGAGATCACAAGTAGGCAGAGAGGCAGGCAGAGAGAGAGGAGGAAGCAGGCTCCCTGCCGAGCAGAGAACCCGATGTGGGCCTCGATCCCAGGACCCTGAGATCATGTCCTAAGCCAAAGGCAGAGGCTTAAACCACTGAGCCACCCAGGTGCCCCAGGCTGTGCTTTTCTTACAAAACGATGGCACTGGGTACCTGGGCGGCTTAGTCTGGTAAGTGTCTGCCTTTTGCTCAGGTTATGATCCGGGGTCCTGGGATGGAGCCCCATAGCAGGCTCTCTGCTCAGCGGGGAACCTGCTTCTTCCCCTGCTCGTGCTCTAATAAATAAATAAAATCTTTAATAATAATAATTTAAAAAAGAAACAGCGGTGCCAACACAGGCCCTTATGGGAACGCCTCGTTTAGTTAGGACCAACAGGCAAATGGTTATTGAAAAGCTTCCATAATTCCAGCATGGATGACACCTGGATGTCTTCCCAGGCCGAGCTAGTCCTCATGGGGGGAGTCATGTCTGATCACCTTCCACCATGCAGTGACCTGGTGTGTATCCTGCACGTCCCGAAATCAGGGGGTTCTCTTTATCGCGTGCTAAGAGGCAGAATGGTGGTAAGACAAGAACATGGACTTGAAGGGCACCTGGGTGGCTCAGATGGTTGGACATCTGCCTTGGGCTCAGGTCAGGATCTCCAGGTCTTGCGCTGGAGGCCCACGTCAGGCTCCCAGCTCAGTGGGCTAGCCTGCTTCTTCCTCTCCCTCCGCCTCTCCCCCTGCTTGTGCTCCCTCTGTCTCTCAAATGAATAAATAAAAAAATCTTAGAAAACAAAAAGAACATAGACTTTAGACCTGATAAAACCTGAATTCAAATTCTAAATCCACCATTTACCTGCACAACCTGGTAGCAAAGATGGCTAACTCCTATGAGCCCAGCGCCTTCCAGCGTACATGGAGATAGCAGTAGCCAAGCCGGCAGGGTGATCTTGAAGACTAAATGAGATAAGAGATGCAAAGCACTTAGCTTACAGCAAGTACTCAGTAAGCGACAATGTATTTCAAAGGTGCATGTGTTGTTTTATTAATATTGCTGTCCAAGCAAACTGACTGCCTCTAGGCAAAGAGCTGGGTGTTTGTGCTCTTTTCTCTCTCTACCTTGGGGCCTGGCAAGGGGCGAGCAGCAGCTCTATGTCACCTGCCTTCTGGCTAGGCGGGTGCTGTTCTCCCTGGTCTGAAAGCGCCTTCCCCGGGATGGTGTCTTGTAAGCTGGGGCAGCACCAGAAGCCTCTTCCACAAGAACCCTCCTGTTTCCCATCACCAGCTTTGTTTTCCCTACCGGTTCAGCCCACTCCATCAGATGTTTGCTTAGGGGGAATCTTCCTTCCCTCCAGCCCAAGTAAGTTCTGATTTTGCATATGCAGAGAAGCAAGAGGCCCTGGCACAGCTAGAGGATGAATATTCATAGTCACTCCTCAGCTGCACAGTGGACACAGCCCGCTGGCAAGGAGGAAAAGGGGGAGAAGGAAGAGGAGGAGGAGGAGGAGGAGGAAGGAGAGGAAGGGAAGATGGTCTGCACCCTTAGCCTGTGGGGGCTCCGAACTCCCAGAGGATGCTTTAACCCAATGGCCTGGCCCCTGGAGGGGGGCTCTCTGTGGCTTGGTGGATTCTGTGGGATCCCCTCTGCCTTCAGGAGTGGCCCTGATCTCACTAGGATAGAACCTCAACCCTCTTAGCATCTCACTAACCTGATTCCTCTTGGGACTATGTACTGCATTTATATTATGGCAAACGGTTTACCCCAGAGATTACAATCCACATTGTCGCTCACCTAGGCTCAGGCCTATCCGGCCTCAGTGGAGAAGGCAACACTCACGTTGTATACCGTGTGCCTGCTGTCCCCTGGGGTGGTCCTAGCCACACCTGTCACTCACATAGTCTACTCTCTGCGAGCCCCCAGAGCAAGGCACACCCTCTTGACCAAGGGGCACTGGAGGACATCCTTGCTTGAAATAAATCAGACGCGAGTAAGGCGAGCAGCTCCTCGGCTCCTACTGAGTTAGAATCTGAGGCCGGGTGGCTGGAGGCTCTGAGATGACGAGGTTTTACTAGAGCCCTGAGCTGATGCTGATGGGCAGACCCATCGGAGAGTCAATGGAAAACACCATGTTAAGGTGATGCTGTCACTTAGCAGGTTATCTGTGCATGTGGCCGGCAGACAGACATCGAAAAGGAGGAACTTTGGAGTGAAATGTGAGCCACTGTTCCAAATACCAAGTGTCAAGTTGAGATGCACTCAGAGCGCATTTCCTCCTTCCAAGTTCATTGATATTCCATGCAGCCTCTATCAAATAGACTTCTATGGCTCCAGGAAAAAAAGATGGTTTTGCCCAGAAGCCTCTCTCTCCCGCCTCCCCCTTTCACATGAAATGTTGGACTGTGGCATGTCGCCCCACAGCACTTGGCACTGCTCGAGGACAAAGAGCACGTCCTAATTGTCCTTGTGCTGCCATTACATAGTACGGCATCCGCTCCATTGCGGCGTTCAAAAAACGGTTTTGAATTGAATCAGATGTGTCTTTATCCAGCTCTCTCAAATTGGTTTATATTGACTTTCCCTGGAAATTGAGTTGGAAGCCACTCCCAACACACAAAAGGCAGGGCTGGAAAGCGGTACATCAGCATTTGTAGTAAAGGCCCCCAAACGTGTCAAACAGGGCTGTATTTCAAAATCGCAGATCTCCTCGGAAAGCTCCACACCACTGCCAACAGCATTGCTTTTGCTCAGATGCATCTGACGTTCCAGATCCGTAGCCATCGAGTTCTAGCAGAAGCGCTGAGCGGAGGTCCAAATGGGCGGAGCCCACGGGTGGGGAGCCCCTGAGTAGCTAACACGCAGCCCCAGGAGCGTGGTTGTGGAAGGGCTCCTGGGAGGGAAGGGGTCTGTTGTGCAGATAATTACAGCAACAGTGAAAACAAGTCTGAGAGTGAGGACAGGCTGTTGGAAGTGGATTTACACAGGGGACGCCCATGGTGGAAATTGCAAATGGGTAATGAATATAGGTTACTGGGACAATTATAGCAATGCAGGCTAGTCACATTCCATCGGGGGGGAGGCAGCAACAGCAGAATGCTCTGGGTTAACAGAAGGGTCATAGATTTCCCCTGCAACTTTATGAGATACTGGCAAGGCAAAGGGATTCCAAATAAGATGACATTTAATTTCATTTTATCCCCATGTGGGGTGCTCTGCCCACATTTCCTTCTTTTTTTTAACTTTTTATTTGAAATCATTTTAGACTCACAGAGAAACTACAAAAATAGTCGAGTTCCTGTATTCCCTCACCCAGCCTTGCTTAATGTTAGCAACATACATGATCCCAGAACAATCCAAGATCACACGCCACACTGAGCTGTCATATCTTCCAATTCAGTCCAGTTTCTTTCAGTCTGTGACTGCTCCTCTTCCTTTCATGATCTTGGCAATCTTAATGAGTGCTGGTCATTGCACTCACAATGAGTGCACGTCTCAATTTTGTCTCGATCCTAAACGGAGACCATACCGCATTGTTGACTGGTTTTAGGGCTCATGTGAATATACCTTCCATTTTACAGTAACATTTGTTTTGATTGACTCAACTTCCCTCTGCCATCAATGACTTTTATCTGCTTCCTAAATTCAAATTCAGTCTCGAGGTGAAGATTCTCAAGTTCGGAGAAACAACAGAAAGCTGGCTCAAAGCTCTCAAGCAGCTCCCCAAAGAGAAGATGCAGAAAAGTTTTCAGCACCATCGAAGTGTTTAACCTTGTCCGAGTCCTAGCTTAGCCACATAATGGGGCGAGACTTGCCAACTGTCAGCACTGAGGCGGGAGTAATGAGCTGAAACTAAGCACGGGCTCCCAGGGTGAGCCCAGGAAAATATGGGGACAGAGCTAGTGTGGCCAAAGCCAGAGGAAGGCTGGGATCTGACATGGATAATGCAGAAGGGGAGATGCTGTATCTGAGCAATGTGTTAGTGAGAGTCAGATCCTACAGGAAGAAGCCAGAAGCAAATAGAATAAGCCTGGGGATGTGCTGACGTGGATCACCTCTAGTGGAGAAGTCTGAGTCCCTTCTCTACAAAGGGGCCTGGGAGACCCAGCATCAGATCTATGAGAGGATGGTCTCACCTAAATTTTGAACCCTAAAACGTGTGTTTAAAATTCAATGACAATGATATTTTGTAATTTGTGTGTTATGTACAGATGTCTTCATGTTATGTATATAAGACTGTATCTTCCTGCTTCCTTATTCACAGCACTTAATATATTTTATACAATTGTGCAAGTTAAGAACCTCAAAATCCCAAGATGTCCACGTGAACTGAACTATTTGGAGTTGTGCAGTGCACAAGTTGTACCACTGTACAAGACTGTCTTCACAGGTGGCTGAATGAGTACTGTGTTATGAGGGTGGGGGAGAATATCCTGCCTTAACTTCCGGGAGCCTAATTACTTCATGGGTCACAGGGTTATGTATTTCAAAAAGTTAACCTAGGTGCGGGGCATAAACAATGAATCTTGGAACACTGAAAAAATTAAAATTAAAATTAAAATTAAAAAAAAAGTTAACCTAGATACTCAGCACAGAGTGGACAACAGTAAAGTCAGGTCCTTACCCCCTCCAACACCCTCACTGCACATTAAAAAGGATCCATGTGTGTTCTTCAAGCACAAGGATAATGAAACCAGTGTGTGTTCCCCAGCCAGTCAAACATGGGGAGGAACACAGCCTGTACCACGTTCAACCCCAGAGTAGTCTCCTGAGACTGAGCAGCAAAAGAAAGTTAGTGGTTTTGCTTTCTGGTTCTGAATATTATTCCAGAGGGTCCCTCCTGCGACACCCACACCCCCGTGGAGCACATAGTCTTAAGAATATATATCTAGCAAATACCCCGTCCACGTGCTCTCCCAGCACGGAAAGCCTGTGCACTCTCATTAAAATAAGTGCCTACCGTGTACTGTTTGTTACTGCCGGGATGGGAATAAAGATCTAAACACTAATTGTATTGTTTTGACTCAAGACAAGTAAACAAACAAACAAACCAAAAGTCCCTCAGCTTATTTACCAGCTGAGTGAAAAGTCCTTAAACTCAAGACATCAGTGCTTGGTCTGTTTTCATACAATCTCCTCTCCAAAGTGCAATAAGGACCCACTAATAGGTTTCCGCATAGCCGGTGAGGTGTAAGGCAGTCGGCAAGGTGCTAGAGAAGGCGGGGGCCTCTAGGGAAGAGGGTACGCTGCTCCCTTAGCCATTTCACTGTCTTCCAGGCTCTTCTGAGAACCACAGCAGGACGCTACAGACTTCCACCTGGGAGCTCCAGGCCTCTTCCTGTCACCAAGCTGAGCCGAAGACCGTGGGAGGCAGTATGAAGCTAACTGGAGAGACGGGGAGATTGGCCCACAGCTCCCTGGTTCCTGGTCCTGGAAACTGACTTCTTGGGATTTCGGTGCCTCTTGGATGCATGAGGTCCCAGCAAACCCAGAAGGAATCAGCTGAGGGCAACAGCCCTTAACAGGTGTACCGGCAGGACCGAGCTCTCTCTTTTGCTCCTCTGATCCTGTCCCTCCTCCCTCTGGCTCCTGGAATCACTGGTGTGGAACCTCCAGCCCTGCACCCTTTCCCACCACTGACCCCCTCCCTCTGGCTCACTCATGCCTCTGCCTCACTTTCCTCTCTCCAAAGTTGGCAAACTTCTGGGACTATGGCAGCACCAGGATCCACAGAAGGAAGACTCTGGAGAAGGGACAGTGTCTTCGGCAGCTTCACTACTGTGGCGGTTAGTCTTGACCCTGACCTCCCACGGGAGACGTAAGGCATCCGGGCCCTCACCTGGTTCCTTCCCTACATCTGTGGGCCAGGCCTGTGTCGAGGGAATTCTCTGAGGTGGGCCTCAACTTCCTTTCTCCATTCCTCCCTTCATTTTCCCTTCTCTGATTTCATGTAGCACCCACAATGTGCCCGGAATCAAGCTCAGCACTGGGAATATAAAAGTGACCAAGTCCCAGTTCCTACAAAGCCACACTCCACAGAGGGTGACAAGATTTAAAAAATGAAGAGCTAGGTGGGATGCCTGGGTGGCTCAGTTGGTTAAGCATCTGCCTTGGACTCGGGCCATGATCCCAAAGTCCTGGGATTGGGTCCCATGTCGGGCTCCTTGCTCAGCGGGGAGCCTGCTTCTCCCTCTCCCACACCTCCTGCTTGTGCTCGCTCTCTCTCCCTGACAAATAAGTAAGTAAAATCTTTTAAAAAAAATGAAGAGTTAGCAACCGTGTGATCAGCTCTATGAAATGAGGGATCTGAACCGGCTCATCCCAAGTGTGCCTTTAAGTTCCAGAATTCTAACAGGGTTGACTTTTGATAGTGAGGCAAATATCTCGATGTGGGTAAACAGAGATGTAGTGATACTGACCAGTTTCTGGGACTCTGCAAAATTGCCCAGGCACCTGATTCCAATCAGGGCTTCAGCATTTCCAGGGAGGAGGACGACTGCCCCATGATTATAATGGGCTTCATCACTGGCTTCATGATAATGATATTGTGTCCCACCACTCCAGTCCTGGGGCAAGCCGATTTGCTCACTCTGCAACCGTTCTGAGTTCCTTTTTGTGTGTCTTTGGTGCTGTAGAAACTGGGAAAGCAAAAACTACATTTCCCAGACTCTCTTGGACCTGGGATCTGACTGTGATCTAGGTTCTCCTGATCAGATGCCCTTGTACAAGACTGAAATTGGAATCTGAGTTCTGCAGGGGGATGGGGCGGAGAGGACAGCAGGGAGGGCTGGCTGCAGCTGAAGAAGGGGCTCTGAAGACTGGGAATCGTTTCTGGGAGCTTACCCTATTCCTTCAGCCTTGCCAATTATTTTGGAAGCCACCTAAAACCGAATCATAAATCCCTTTCCTTCAATGATCCAGAGTTCTTTCTAATGAGTGCAACTAAGCCTTAACCAACCGAGCACCTGCAAGGAGAACAGACCCAGCATTATGGCGAAGAATCCAGTTCACACTGAAGTAAACTAGAGTCTAACCTGAAATGCACACCTTCCAGCTCAGCTAAGGCCAGAGGCTCCTAATTTTGAAGTTGTCTGAGTATCCAAATTTACACTGACCAGCCCCAGGCCAGTGAATAAGCCAGCCCCTGGCAGTCAACACAAGATAATCATCACCAAGGCTTTCCATCCATCAGTGGGTCACAGGTTTCCAACCACTGGCCAGAATTCCCTAGGAACCTACATTTTGGGGGGAAAAATCCATAAGACCCCAAGTCTATGAGGAGGAGAGCAGAAGAGCAGAAATTCTGCCAGAATGGCTAAAAATGCTGTCATTTCCCCCTAATTCATCAATTTCCAGGTGATGAATGTCAAATCCACGTGAAGACACCAACATCACAGCAAGCATCCTTCCCTATTTTGCATGGCAAGTTCGCCCCAAGACGGCAGTCTTCTCTGCTTGTGCCCCGGGATTCTTCCATATTCCAGAAAGTAATAAATAGGAAGAGAGGAAATTATATCTTCAACAGAACAGCATCCATCCCATGGCCTGTCTCCCAAGACCTTTGACTTTGCAAGAATATTTCAGTTTCAACCTTTCTCCTCAGTGCTATAAACACTGTAGTAGCAATTTATTTCTTTCCAGCAGCCATAAAAATGACCCCCCCCCTTATTTCTCCAAATCATGGCAAATTAGCACCTTTGGCCATCTTTTTTTCTCAGGCCTGGGCTTCCTCTCTCATGGCTGGAGACACAAGAACGATTTATGATGGTCTGTGGAGAGTTCTCCTTTCTTGCATGCTGATGTGAAATTCCAACCAGTAATCTCCATACTCATCTAACCCTACACTTATCTCACATCTGGAGAAATGAATCTAAAGTTGCATTTTCCAAAATGGGTTTTATAGCTTGGCTGGGTCTACAAAATGTTATTAGGTGTTCCACAAATAAAGTATGTTGTAGCAAAAAGAAAAAAAAAAACTTTAGGGAAGTGCTGCATGCTTGAGATTTCAGAATGCCTATTTATTGGCATGTCTGATACATCCTATGGTAAAGAAACCAATTCACATTCCAAATTCAATGAGTTCAGTATTTCTAGTTAACTTAAACAGGGATGAGCTTTATATTTGCTTCCCAGTGCTCTATAGATACCAGTTTGGGTGGACAATGCCATTTGGAAATAGGAAGTTGAATTACACAACCAGGGGTTTGGACTGAGATGAGCTTCCAATTTCTAGAACACCTGCAACCAATGGGTAAGACTCACAGCCATGGGGTATAGTGCGGGCTCAGAGAAGGAACCTGAGATGAATAGGTTTCTCCTACTCGTGCTTGGTCCCGAGAACGGTGTGTGAGGCTCTGCACCTGCCTGTGGGGTTGAAATAATTAGAGCTGTGGTGGGGAGGAAGGCTGCAGAGCCTCGCTGCTCAAGCGTACTCCCAGACGGGCAAAATGAACATCACTAGAAATGCAAGGTCTCGGGCCTCACCCCAGATCTACTGAATCAGAAGCTGTGACTTAATGAGATCTAATTCTTGTATGCACATCAAAATCTGAAAAACACTGGTATTAAGCTATGGCTCTCCATTCTGCCTGCACTTCAGAATCATCTAGGGAACTTTAAACATGTAGATCCCTTGGGATCTCTCCCTAGAGATTCTGATTCAAACGCTCTGAGGCAGAGCTGTGGCATCAGTGTTTTTTGAAAACTCCCTATCCTGCAGCCAAGGTTAAGAGCCACCCGTCTGACCCCGAGGAGGGCTGAGGGTGGTGAGAGCAAATAGGATGCACCGCAAGGACCGCCACATTCATCGTATCCACATCTGCTCCTGTTGGAACCCAGGACGGGGGCCTTTGGAATCTGTGGCATGCATCCCTGCAAGAAGTGAGAATGACCCGCAGAACATTCCAGAGCCTTCAGGGAGGCCTCAGCATAGATGCTATAGATGTGGAAGCCATACTACCCTTTTGGGCCCAGTTACTATGGTGACTTCTTCGCAAAAAAATTTAGGAGCTGTGCCGTTACATCTTCTTTGGGTCCCAGCCCTTGAGCAGAACGACATCCTTACAGGCAGGGATGCATGTCAAGTAGAAGGCTAGTAGCCACAGCTCTAGAACATTCTTCCCCTACAAGCTGGGTGAAGCCACCTTGAAAATCTTCCCTTGTTGGGGGAGGGAGGATGGCTCAGTGGGTTAAACATCTGCTTTCAGCTCCAGTCGTGATCTCGGAGTCCTGGGGTTGAGCTCCATGTCTGGCTCCCTGTTCTTCAGGGGCTGGGGGGGGGGTCTGTCTCTCTCTCCCCCTGCCCCCTCCTTCCACTCATGCTTGCTCTCTCTCCAATAAATAAATGAGATCTTTTTAAAAAATCCTCCACTGGGTCCAGAATCTTGGGTTGGATAGAGAATTTCAGAAATAGGAAACATCCCCAATGTGCACGGGTTTTGAGTCCTTATGGGGTTTGTTTCTTACGAGGATGAAGACAGACACATATATTGAAGTAATTCTGTGTACCAGACAATTTGTTTGAACTGTCTAGTTTAAGAGATGTATTTTCACCAGGAGGTAACTGCTAGCATTCCTCTCTTTCGGAGAGGAAACCATGAAGCCCGGCAGGTCAATGTTTTCCTAACTCTTGATGTGGCAGAGCTAGGACTGAACTCATGTGGCGAGGACATGGAAGGCAATGGTCTTTCTTCTACACCCTGGACCAGTGTTCAGAAGGCATCGTCCCTAGCAAATACTCACACTAGTGCTGGTTTGGACCCAAGACAGCCATGATTAAGTCCCCCGCCCACTACCCAACTCACTGCAGACTCTGGCAGTGAACAGAGAGGCAATCCCCACACAGCAGAGGCTAGGAGCCACCCATCTCCCCCCCACCATGCTCATCCTCTGCTCCCTGCTTCAGAGATGTGTATTGACATTGATAAGGAGTTCTCGCCACATGGACTCCAGCCCAGTGATATAGGACAGCAGATAATACGCAAGGCGGGGAACCAGGAGAGACTGACATGCTCATGTGGGGTCTGAACTGGCACATACAGCAGCATTCAGTCAATCAGCTGTCATCCGCAATGGTAAACAGGAGAAAGGTGATCCGCGGGGTGCCTGGGTGGCTCAGTCGCTAAGCCTTTGGCTTAGGTCATGATCCCAGAGTCCCAGGATCAAATCCCACCTCGGGCTCCCTGCTCAGCGGGAAGCCTGCTTCTCCCTCTCTCACTCTCCCGCTTGTGTTCCCTCTCTAGCTGTGTTTCTGTCAAATAAATAAATAAAGTCTTAAAATAAAGAAAGAAAGAAAAGTGATTGGCGCCCAGGTGTCCCAAAGCCAGTCCCCACCCTGTCAGGTCAGGGGAAGAAGCTAGTCAACCATCAGACTAAGGAGATGACCCAGAACAAGTCTGGGAGGGTGGTCATCTGCTGACCTTCTTCAAAGAGGCTGACACTGGGCTGATATCTACTCGCTTGTCAGGTGCCTGGAGGACAGCTATGGTATATCTACTCCTGAAATCAATATTACACTGTATGTTAGCGAACTAGAATGTAAATAAAAATTTGGAGAAGAAAATGAATGAATGATCCACCCAGTGAAGTTGGGGCTTCCCATCACTGCTGGCCCCATATTTCTCCCCTAACATTCGGGGCAACACAGGGAAGGTACTGGCATGGTGGAGATACACCTGTTCTGACACTGGCCACGTGTCCTTGTCCCCTTGTGTGAAATCTGTTGGCATCTTAATAGGTTCAAGGTAGAGGCACAGAAACTCTTCCCTCGCTGTGTGTTCTATAAATAGGTGGGCATATATTAGAACATGCCACTGGCAAACTGAGTACCTCACTCAATCTCTCTTGAGACCCTTGGTTTTATCCGCCACCTTCTCCAGGGCTGTTGGAATGTATCTTACAGAGCAATCTACCTTTCTCTAGGATTCTGCATCATTTAAATGAAAATGGATCTGTCATCCGCTCTGAGCCTTGGCTTCAAAGCGTGCTAGTGCTAAGACCTTAATGGGGAGGCTGCTGGGGACAGGGAGGTCACTTGGCACTCAGTGGGGCCATGGAGAGAACGCTTACCCTGGCTGGCAGGTCCTGCATTCTAAATTACAGAGTCCAGGAGGCATGCCTAAGTTAGGGCACCACTGGCCTGACCCAGGTCCAGGGGTGTCTGATCTCTTGGGTGAGGTCTCTTTCCAATTAGGTGAAAGATGCTCCCTTGTCTTTAGGGTCTGTCTTGAACGTGATCAGCCCCTAACAATAGCTAAAATCTCATTCTTGGGGGAGGCGGCTGGATAAGACAAGGCAGTGAATTGGCGTCATAACTCAACAGGCTAGGAATCAGGGAAGGGAAGTCAGGAACCCCAGAAGCAGATGCTCTGTTTTATAACCTTGCCATATAAAGATGAGATGAGGTCCGTAGCGGACACTGGGATGCTGGGGAACATCTTCTTCTGGATGGGAGGAGGCTGCTGAAGACCTGCTCCTCCTCTGCATAGGAACCAGCCAGCACCAGCCCCTGCAGCTAAGCAGAGCTGGGGAAGGCAGGGGGCCAGCAGCCTCATTTTGCAATTGCCCTCAAGGAGCCACCTGCTCCTCCCTTTCAACCCTCTCTGCCCTCCTCTCCATGGTCTCTACAAGTGACCACTTTGTGTCCCCTGGTTTTCCTTCCCACTATACTTCATCGTCACTCATTCTCTCACTCGGTCCTACTTATCATTCCTCTCCACCGTGAGCACACCAGGCTCATCTCAGCTCTGCTCCAAGTGCCCATTCACCCCGCTCACTGGTCTTGAAATTTTCTCTCTCTGGATGCCTCCCTACATCATCTATCTTCAAGGCAACGTGGAGCCCTTTCTCTTGTGTGAACCCTAGACCAACTGTGCCATTGACTAACAGCTCTATGGTACCCTGAGAAGATGACAGCCTCTTCAAGGTGTGCCCTAATTCAGAGTTCAACTCCGCACTGGCTTTAATTATAGGCCATCTCTCTCCTTCTGCTTAATTCAATGAGCATTTATGGAACACTGACAATGGAACACTGACACTGCCAGGCATATTGTGTTGGAAACTTGAGTAAAAAATAGGAAAACATCTTCTGCCTCTCACAGTGAATCATAAGCTTCAGTTGCAGTGGATTTTCTAGTCCTTCCTGAGCACAGTCCTCAAAGACAGTACTGAGATTATTTCCCCTTACTCTATTTACTCCTTTAAAAAAAGGTTTATTATTTGTTATGAGAGAGAGAGAGAGAGAGAGAGAGAGAGAGAGAGAGAGAGAATGGGGTGTGGGGAGAGAAGCAAAGGGAGACGGAGAGAGAAAATCTCAAGCAGACTCCCTGCTGAGTGCAGAGCCCAATGTGGGGCTTGATCTCATAATCCTGAGATCATGACCTGAGCAGAAAACAAGGGTCTGATGCTTAACTCACTGAGCCACCTAGGAGCCCCCAATCCTGTTTTACTCCTTACAGAAGCCCAGTGTCTAGAGCTGCCTTCCATCACACTCTGCCCTGGTATCTCCTCCTGGAAAGTTCTACCTATGCTCCTTCTCATAGCCCTGACTCCAGGCCAGGCTGGGTGGGCAGTTGGCCACGTGGTCTTATCCACTCCCCTGAGCAAGGCTGGACCTGCCATATTCTCTTTCTTGGCATTTGTAATTGGGACTCACAAATTTCAGTGACTGTTGGCCTTGTGATGTTACAGACCCAGGGGTCAGGGACACAATAGTGGAGTATCTATTTGCCACTCTATGTGCAGAGAAGCAAAAAGGGAGACAGAGACACAGAGAAGGGTAGAGACAGACAGATATGAATTAAACAAACACACAGAAAAGTAGAGATATGAAGAGAGAGCAAGAGCACGTGCGTGTGCATGTGCAAGAGAGAGAAAGAAAGAGAGAGAGAGAGAGACTGAGAAAGTGTAGCTAACGTCAGTCCTGATTCCACACCCCTGAGGGACTAGTAGTACTTCCTGTCCTTGGGTGTCTTCAAATACATACCCCTGTATCCTTCCAAGAGTTTTTGATCTAATGAAATTCGTTTATTTTTTTAAAGATTTTATTTATTTATTTGACAGAGAGAGAGAGAGAGAGAGAGACAGACAGACAGACAGTGGGAGAGGGAGAAGCAGGATCCCCGCTGAGCAGAGAGCCTGATGTGGGGCTCGATCCCAGGACCATGAGGATCATGACCTGAGTCAAAGGCAGACGCTTCATCAACTGAGCCACCCAGGTACCCCTGAAGTTGATTTAAATGGGTTACTACTACTAGCAGCCACATAAAACTGACTAAGATGCTCTAGGAGAAATAGAATCATTCTATTTCACAGAATAAATAACTGAGTCTCAGAAAGTCTACAGTAAATGGTTGGGACCAGAAATTGAAGTGAGGCCTATGGATTCTAATATGATGTCCTATGCTTCGAGCTTAATCCAGAGTTAAACACCTGGTGGGACCTCAAATGAACACTCATTAATGTATCCAGTCGTAAAATGGTCTTGGTCATTCTAGCCCTAGGCCCATATCCTTTCCTTCCTCCTCCACACTGCTTACCCAACATCCCCTGACAGTCCCCTTAGCCATTTCCCTAGCCCAGGACTAGCTTTGAATCAGAGCAAAGAGCCCACCCATCAGCCATGGAACTGAGAATGTGGAAAGCATGTCACCATTTTGACACTGCCCCTTGGGGCTGTCTATGGTTTGCCTCATCGACAGTTTTCCACAATGCCTCCTTGCATAATTGAATAATTGGGATGGGCAGCTAAAGGCAGGTACAGCCCCACAGCTCAGAAAACATTAATCAAAAGAATAGTAGAGATGCCTGCACTCTTGGTGGTTTATTCCAATTTCTGTAGCAAGAGGAGCTAGGGGTATGTAAGGCATTATCCTTTCCCGGAGTTTCCAACAAAATATCCCAGAACAGCAGGCCCACAAGGACACGATGAGGCCATTCTCCATTCGAAATAACACAGACTTTTTTGAAAATAAAAGAAGCAATTTAAGCATTTTGGCTTCCTAGGGTGAGTTGGCAGGCACACTTCTCATCTTTAGATGCCTTCGGGTAAAGGTGTTTTAATAAGGGAGAGAGAGAGAGTGGGAAGAAGATAGCAGAACTCGCCAGAGGCAGGGAGGAACCAGGGAGCATGGGGTGTGGGGCCTATAGGCTGGGGGCGGTGAGGGGAAGAACATGAGAGTCATGTGTTGCTTTTGCCCAGACTCGCATGCCAGGGAACCCGAAGCCCCCGGCAGAGTTCCATGAATGCCAACAGGGAGGTGAAGAACTTATTCTATTTGTTTCGCTTCTTGATTCACCCACAGTTAACAAGAGAGTGTAGAGATGATTCTTATATAATTTTAAGGAGTGGGAATGCATTTCCCAAAGTAGTATACCTTTGGAGAGCCTACACCCTAATAAGGACATGGGTCAAAGGAGACTGCATGTCTTTGGAATGATGGATATGTTGCTTTCACTCATGGCAGAGGCAATGGGATCTAGCTGCTTGGGAATGAACCCCAATTCCTCCCGAGACCAAGTGAGTGACTTTCCAGATGAATGACCAACATTCAAAAATAATAAGAGATCACATTTATTGAGCGTTTGCTGTGTGTCAGGCACCATGCATTGGATTTTATAAGAGATGGATGCTATTGCCTATCAGGCTTAGGAAAAATGACTGACCCAAAGCCACAGAGTTAAGAAGAAGTGGTAGACCCGAGGTACAAACCCAGACCTGGCGAATACCGCTACCTGGCTGATTCCACGCATGAATAAGAAAACCCATGCAAGTCTTCCAACAAGATGATGCAAACATCTCCATGCTGGCTCTTCCTCATAGAATCCCAGTTTCTTTCCCTTTAATTTTTAAAAATTTTAATTTCACTTTTTAAAAATTTTAATTGTACTTTTATTGATGTTCTTTCTCCCCGAACCATACACTCCATGAGGGCAAGGGACAAGCATCTGTTTCGTTCATCATGGCCCACCTAGCAACTAGCACGTAACCTGGCATACAGTAAGCGCTCAATAAATAGCACTGGTTCTTCCACTGTGATAGACTGCCTCTCTGAGAATAAACAGAACATTACACCACCTTCCTAAACCTATAATGAGAATATGAAGAAGTCATGTGGGGTTTCACTACAGGGCATTGGAGAAGGCCTCTCTGATCAGGTGACATGGAGACCAGATCTAGAACAGGATGGGGACAGGAGGGGGGAGACGGGGAGGATGTGTCGCCTGGAAAGAGAGTGGAGGTGGCTTCAAGCATGGGCACAAGCCCTTCGAAGGGCAAAGCCACAGAGATCTGAGCACAGCTGGATAAGGGAAGACCAGGGAGCCACAATGTCTCGGCCTCCTGGTTACTGGTCCCCAAGAACAATGTGGGTGCCATACCCAGAGTGAGTGCCATCAGCAAGGGTATAATGCATTCCCCCACATAAGTCTGAGTGTTGCCAAACCCCCCTGAGGATCCCTTTGAGGGAGAGCGAAAGAATAAAGATGCTTTTCTCTTTATCATGCAAAGACAGAGAGGATAGCTCTTTGCTTAGAAACCTTGGTCTAATCTACATGTGAGCACACCACTTAGAATTCGGCTGGCTGGCAGAAATAGAAAACCCAACACTCATGGGAGCTGAAACAGGACGGACACTGACTCCCTTGTCCTAGCGTGGTGGTAGGCAGGACCCGGCCACCAAGTCCTCAGGACCAGGCAGCCTCTGGCTTCCTGCCTCACTATCCCAAGGGTATCCTCCTTGTCTTCATGGTCCAGGATGTGCTCTGGTCACTCTGGTGTTCCAAGAAGCAGTGTGGAGGGTGGGGGGGAAGCAGCTTCTGGAAACTTTCTGCTTACATCCAATTAGCCACAAGGCTATACCTGTGCACAAAGAGGAGCTGAGAAGTGTTGTCTTTATGTATGCGGGAGATCACAAGCCCAGCTAAAACTCAGAGGTGCCAGAAAGAGCTAGAACAGACACCAGCAGCACTCTCCACCCAAAGCAGATCTAGTGCTTTGCACAATTTCACCTTGCCCTTGGCACATGCGGGTGAAGTCCCTACCTAGACCTAGGGTTAATGTGCTCTCGGGCTAACTAAAATTTTTATGTGTCAGTGGAATACTGTGTCATGCCCATCATTTCAAATGCTGAAAGCCTGAAACACAGGGTTCCGATACAACTGTGCATGGATTTCCATTATGCTAAACGCTTACGTTTCTCCACTGAAATAAGAAGGGGGGCAGGAGGGTCTTTAGCAACACCTTCATCACCCCATCACCCCATCCCTTCAAAAGTGCTCCCTCCCTCGAGGCCCTGGGAGCTAGCACAGTGTGGAAACCTCTGGCTTAAGGCAACTGTCAGGTGTTCCTACTCAGAGGAACCAGAGGTGGTCAGTGGCACTTTTTAAAATTACATTGTACTTGCTCTCCTTTTTAGCAGCACCCATAGCTTATCGCTTTTCCAATCAAGAGCTTTTTCTCCCCCAGGTTCTGCCAATTCTCACAGATTTCTGAGCTTCTTCATGTGGACTTGAGGGGAGCCAAGATGATTTGGCACCATAAGAGTTTTAGGAGGATGAAATGAGATTGTGCATGAAGAGCTTAGCGCAGCACCTGTCATGCAGTAAGTGTTCAATAAATGTTAGATATTACTATTATTTTCTCAAAATTGATTCTGCTGAAGTGACAATGCAACTTTAACATAGATACATAAATATATATTTATCTATAAAGAAATATTATATATTGAATATATATTGAATATATAATATATGTAACTTATGAATATAAGTTACATATTATATACATTAAATATATATATGTGTGTGTGTATATATATATATATACATACACATTACATATAACCGGCTTAATGGTGAAGTTGTCATTTCTACCCCGTGGCCAGCTCCACTTGTGACTAATAAAATCACTTCCTTTCTAAGTTTAAATTATTTGCCAAGGAACTTCTCTTGATTCTTACCCCCCTGCTGTTCCGTTTATCATGGGATCCAAAGGAGCAAAAACCCTCCCCTTTAACATTTCCTGAGTCTCATGAATCTTTTTGTCCGATAAACTGAATTCTAGGACTTCACTCCCATAAGCCAAATCTACCAAATTTTATCTCTATCACACATCTGTAACAGCATCTCCTTCCTTCTTAATTATTCAACAAGATTCTCAAATAAGCTGCACACAGAGATCCCTCTTCATATTCATCATAAAAAGTGCACTTAGTCTCATTCCCCACCCATAGGATGTTCTTGCCACTGACAAATGCAAATTAAATTATCAAACACCGCACATTCATCAGATGATGCCTAACCCCCCCTCAAATGGTAAGTCTTATCATCATGTTGTAATTGTTGGTGATGGTACTTTTCAGATTTATTGACTACCTACCACGTGCTGGTCTAAGCCAGGAGTTTAAGGCACATGGTCTTATTTCACCCTGCCAGTGGTCCTGTGACATAGATATCATTAACTCTATTTTATACACACGGAAACCAAAGCTCAGAGCCTGGGTTGGGTTCGCTACAGAACAGAGCCTCGGGCAAAGCTTAGTTGTTCACAGTGTATCTGATGAGGAGCAAAATCCCAAACACAGATAAAGAAGGGAAGTGGAGGAGGGTAGAAAGGGAGGCAGTTTCAAGGTGGTGCCTATCGAAGCTGGCCACACCCCCACAAGAGAACACAACTGCTTGCTCCCTGACATGGGATGGATCTGGAGAGGCCACACATGACCTCCACATGTGGCTAGGACAGGCAAGCAATGGACTGGCTGGCTTCCTCTGTCTTGTATCTCTTACTGCTCAAAGCTGGCCCCACCTTCCCAGTTATGTCATCTAGCCTATGTGGGCAGCTAATGAGGAGGCCAGGGCCGCCATGGATCTGGCTGAGGTTGGACTTGGGTGCTGGATGCTCCCTCCATGTCAGGTGCAATGGAGTCCCTGATCAAGCCCAGCACTGGATCAGTCTGCAGTATTCAGGAATCAGGAGGTGGTGATGGTGGCCAGTACCTTACAATGGCAAAAACGGACTGAGTGGCTGGCATGAGTCTTCGAACAGGGAAGGAAAACAAAGGATAGGAAACAAGGGACATAGGGCTAAGTAGGTCAGGGGTGGCATATAAATGTGGTCCGGTACACCCAGCAGAAGTGACTTACACAGACAGGGCAGGGTCGGTGTTCAACCTAAGTCGGACTCCAAAATACTTCTGTCAATGATAGTGAGATGCTTTGCACTGCTGAGATTCTGAGCAAGCTGGGGGAGAGAAGTGTCACTCTCTGAGCTGACTGGCTCATGGCCAGAGGCAGAGAAGTGCTTATCAATTCACTGTAGCGATCAGTGGACAAGAATGCCTGCTGGCCCATGTTGTCCTTTTCTACGTCCGAGGAATAGACACTTTCCCAGGGGACATCAGCCATGTTGGTTAGAACTCTTCACATGATCTGCTATGGCTCTCTTGCCTCAACAAAAGGGTCAGCACCAAAGTTAGCTGGCCTATGCTGGAGATAGGGACTCTTTCGGGCGTACCCTGCATGGGGAGAACCCCTTATGCACCAGAAGCTTCCCCACATTCTCTGTACTTGTCCATCTCGCTCAGACACCCATGTGGGGCCCCCTCCTCTCGCAGACTGGCTCGGCTCTGCTCTGCTGCCCACCCCTCCTGCCTTGTCCTGGAGAATGGTCCCGGCATCTCCCGCATCTTCTAGGGCTCCATGCCTTCAGAGACGTTCCAATGCATCCACATTCAAGATGACATCTGCCCATCTCTCCTCCGGCTACCTTCCATGTTTCTGCTTCTTGGGTTTTTCAAATGGACATCTACAGGATCTTACCCACATGCTCAAAGTTCTTAACTATTTCCACGCTGTCTTCCTCTTGCCACTCTGCTGGCACGCTTACCCCCGAAACAGCCAGAAGACACAGCCACAGTCTGCTGCTCCCCATGGTTCCCACGCCCCTTGCTTTTATCAGACCCCAATTCTCCTCCCAGAAACCACCCCACTCCCAAGCTTTTCCTGAGCTGTACAGGGAACTCAAGGGTGAAGGACAGCAGAAGGTGATTTGCTCAGGGATGGGCACACGAGACTCCTTCTCTCTGCTGCTGCTGGATTTAAAGCAGAGCAAAAGCAGGCCTCCACCTGCTAACAGCCACCTGCCCCCACAAGGAGAGAGCCTGCTTGGGAATGAAACCAAGCTAGACAGAGCAGAAGGAAGGAAAAGGAAGAATCTGACCCCAGAACATCATTTGCATCCCTTGAACCTTGTCACTCCCAATGACACTCCTATAGGCCACCCTTCCTGCTAACTAAGCCTTTTGGTTCAAGCCGGTTCTTGGGATTTATGTGACTTGCTGCAGAAAGAGCTGCACCTGACGGAGTGATTTCATATGACTTCCAGTCAGCTCTTTCCCATGGCTGTCCCAAGCATGAGCCGGCACCCGGCTTAGGAGTGAGAGCAGCACAGGTTCGAGCCCCGGCTCCAGCACTCATTATCTCTGTGCCCCCATGCACAAGTGCTTCTCCTACCCTCAGTTTCTTTGCCTGCAAATGGGGCTGCTCTGAAAGTGGGTGTAGCAAGCTCTGAAGAGACTTAGCTGTTCTCTGCAAGCTGATGGCAGAGGCTGGTGACACAGGGGTCTCCTGGGTGTCGTCCCTCTCTGCACTGAACACCGCTAGTGGCCGACCAGCATGGCCTCCCTTAACCTTCTCCTTTCCAGGCTCCCCTTGACCTGTGCTTTTTGAGTTTCTCTGCTTTTCTTTTTTAACTTGTGAGAAAGAGTGTGCACCAGCAGAGGGAGGGGCAGAGGGAGAAGAAGCAGGGAGCCCAGGACCCCAAGGGACTTGATCCCAGGACCCCGAGATCATGACTTAAGCTGGCGGCAAACACTTAACGCACTGAGCTACCCAGGCGCCCCTCCCCTCCTGCCTTCCTAATCACACATTTTCTTGGCTCCTCTTTCTCCACTAAAACATGGGTGTTTTCCACAGTTTTGGTCTGGATCCTCTTTCAATCCTCTTTGGCGATGTCAACCTTGTTTTCCCCACTACATGTGGACACCATCCCCTCCAGTGGCCCGATGGAGCCTCAAGCCTGACCTCAGATGTCACCGGTGCCATCTCCTCTCCAAAAGCCTCACTTCCCAGCTTGCTTCTCCTCTTGATTTCTAATATTCTGCTAATGGTACCTCTCTTTGGTCAGTCTTTGAACGTGAACCCTTGAAGTCACTGTAACATCGGACCTTTGCTCCTAAATCTGTTTCTAGTCCTGTCAAATCTCTCTCTTTCCTATCTCCGCAGCACACCCCACAACTCCATTCTTGCCCCCACTCTGCCACTCCCGGTCCGGCAGCCCCTGGAGAGGTCCCAACGTTCTGAACGGTCCCTTAAAGATCTCCCCACCCCGCTAACTCCTTCCCTAACCAATTCTACTTCTGAATGAATCTTGTCAATGCCAAGGTGCTCATAATTAACCTCCTCCCCCCCAAACTGCCACCATTCCCCATTGCCTTTTGGATGCAAAAAACACAGTTCAGCAGACTTTGGTTACGGCATCTCTTCTGTGTCAGGGCCATGCCAAGCACTGGCAGGAAGACAAAATTAAAATTAATGTAGTCCCCTGACCAGGGTCCTCGCAATCCAGTGGTTCAGGTGACCAGACCACACAGTGTAAGACCGGTATGTGCACACATGTGTGTACTCACACACACACACACACACACACACACACACACACACAGTACTGAATAATGTGAGCTCTCTTCATTCATTCCCTCTCTAGCTTTCTGATTTTAATTTGCTTTGTTATGCTTCCTGCTTAAGTCGAGTGGAACTACGTGAAATTTCCATGTTCTCTTATTTCCCTGACTTGGCTTACGCTACTTCCTTCCCTCCACCTCCACTTGGCCAAACTCTGTCTATCCTTTATAACCTTTCTCACGTAATTTTCTTCTCTCACTCTTGTTGATGATATAGCAGCTGTGATCTTTCTCTCTCCTCTCCAAAAGCATCTTATGTGAAACTACACCTTGCATTTCCATTACTGAAAAAGAAGTATTTATGTAAGTCACTTACCTGCCCAATTAGGCTGTAAAATCTTTAAGGGTGGAAACTCTTATTATCTTTGCATCCCCAACAACTAAGAAAGTGTTTGTCAATTAGTGCTAAGTATGCACTTACCTACACAAAACATGTGCCTTACATACAGCCAACTGTTTTGCACTATAGAATAATTGTTTACCTAAGAAAAAGTACTCAGGATTTCCCACAGGTTCTTTTAAATAAATCTTCAGATTCATTTTAACTTACTTATGGATTATCAGCTATCAGCCTGGAGTAGAACTGTGGATTAGGAGAAATCACACACACACATATACACACACACAACCCTAAAAAGTGAAATTGTTCAAAACCACGGCCCATTAATGATTTCCAAGAGAGTAGACCTTCATTGACCATGGAAGCTGTTGACAAAATAGGATTCTATGTTCAGAAAGGGGATCAAGGCAGATCCTCTACTTTCCAAGGTCTGCATTAGAAGAGACTATCTTAGAGCAGCTGGCATTACAGAGAAATGTCAGGAAATGCTGTGACACAGGAGTCAGGTCCATGGAGGTCACCGGGATCTTACCGGAGTTCCTGAAGGATCCTAGGACATCTAATGGAAGTCAGCCTGGGGTCCTGGCTGCCAAGGCCAGTCTAGGGGATCTGATGGACAAACTATCCCTGCTGCTACGTGATAACCTGCGATGGGTCGGGAGTGTGACAGGCACACTGTCCACTTTACTGGAAATCCTGAGCAGGCTGGGATTGTGGACCATCTGTCTGAGTCCCTAGGCAGAGTGTAGGTCGTGGGAGAAGGAGGAACAGCAGGCCATCTCGACCTTCAACTGAGACCCTGCTTTTCTTCCAGGGCAATCAGCAAGATGTAGATTTGGATCCAGGTGGTCGTCGAAAGAGGTCAGCCTGGCTGCGATTTTCCCTGGACTGGGATTCCTGCCTGGGCCAACACCTGGCAGCAGGGCGGTGAGTGGATCAGTGGTGGAAGGGCAGAGTGAAGCCGTGAAACCATACCACTGTTCACCACGCATGACAACCAGTGTTTGGAGCTGAAGTGGTCTTGTTACAGCCTCCTCATTGCCCCAATACAGGTCCTGATGCAAGGAGCTATCCTGGGGTCTGCAGGTGCCTGCACCCCGCCCCCGCAATGCCACCATCCCCCAGGCCATGCCTTCACCTCACACATTCCAGGGACCCTGAGGAACCCTCAGTCAGCAACTTCTGTCCTAGCCCTGGATGTCCAGGTTTTAACAGTGAGAGGCCTATGTTCCTCCGTCACAAAATTTATGAGAGGAGTCCATCAACTCTACAGGGAAAATTCTTAGAGTCGTGCCTGACCTAACACAAGCCCTCGCTAAATGTTAGCTGCTGTTCTTTGTGCACTTATGATTTATTTAATCAGCCATGGACAGGGACATTGGCAACCCTCCCCAGAGAGGCCAGGGAAGCATAGCAGTTGAGAGTGTCAAGTTAGGGAGACCTGAGTTTGAGTCCAGACTCTTCTACATAGCAGCTGTGTGACTTGGGGCAAGTTTCTTAACTTCTCTGAGCCTCATTTGAAAAATGAATTGTAGTCTATAAATCTATAATTTTGTATGTGTATACATATATATATATACATACACATAAATACACATATACATATATATATATACTTTGATATATTGATGTGAAGATTAAATAAAATAACATGAGCAGAGGTCCTAGCATGATATCTGGTATCTACTGAATGATAAAATGATATCAGTGTTGGGGGAACCTGAGGGGCTCAGTGAGTGGAGCATCTGACTCTTGGTGTTGGTTCACGTCTGATCTCAGGGTCATGAAATCAAGCCCTGCATCAGGCTCTATGTTCAGCAGAGTGTCTGCTTGGGTTTCTCTCTCCTTCTGCCCCTCTCCCTCCACCTCCCTCTGGTTCTTTCTCTCTCTCTCTCCCTAAACTAAATAAATAAATCCTTTTAAAAAATCATATCGATGCTAATATTAAAATATTACTCATTGTTATTAGCAGCATTTCTGTGGCAGATGTAATTTGGGTAGGGGAAGGAACAATGTATAAGGAATGCCAAGTCAGCAGCACAAACTCAAAGTAAGGAGCTTCCAGGCAAAAGGGGCTAGGCGGGACAGGAGGCAAGTGAGGTTTTCCCTAGAGAAGGGCATGGGCAGGCCTGGGACAGCAGATCGGAGGAGAGGAACATGCAGAGAATTCTGAACAGAGGGCCCAGTGCTCCCTCATTTGGAAAACATGCCAATGTTTAAGGAGGAAAGATGACAGAGTCCAGTGTTTAAGAAGGAAAGATGATAGAGTTGCTTTTAATTATCCTACAGACCCTTGTGCGAAATGGGCTTTGGAGTTGAGCTGGGGAATTATTACCACAGCGTGATCAGCCCTGATGGCTGGCATATGTCTCTGACAAACTGGGGAGTCCATAAGATAAATTGTTCAGACCGAGCTAATTATGGGGAACTTTCATGGGAGAGAGAGACACGAGCGTCCTCAAATGCTCTGTCTCCCTCTAGCCAGAAGTGGGCCCCTCTGCCTCCCAATACCCAAGAGCAGTGCTCAAGATGACAGAGTGGAATCAGGCTTGCCCAGGGCTGCCAACAAGTCCAGAAACATTGTCAGGCACACACCCTCATCCATGTAGGTCCCCCTGTATTGTGTCCTGGACTAATGGAGCTCCCTAAGGCTGGGGAAGGACAGGCTTTTGTTCTCTCAGCCCACTTCTGAGCACGTGTCCAAGACTTTCATCTCCCAGGTGGGGAAACTGAGGCAGGGTTGGCCAATGTCACACACCAAGGTGTTAATGAATCTGCTAACTGCTAACTACAGCTTCCATTACTGTTTGGTGATTCAAGCTAGTACGTAATCCTTGCTCTGCTACTTGTTAATGCTGGAGCTTGGACAAATTTAGTAATCTCTATGAACCTTGGTTTTCTTATTCGTTAAGTGGGGGCTTCCTTCCTTCCTCCCACCCTCCTTCCCTTCCTCTCTCTCCTTCTTTTCCTTTCCCCTTTCCCCTTGCTCCTCCCTCCCTTCTTTTCTACTGTAGGGTGATCAACTCATCCCTGTTTGCCCAGGACTTGCCTGATTTCAGCACTGAAAGCCCTCCAGTCCAAGAATCCACTCTGTGTCTGGAAATCCCGTTTTGTCATGCTGAGATCGCCTATCTCTGTCCTAGGTGCTGAAAGAACAGTCCCTGAGAATATCGCTATTCCCAAGGAGCTAACATCCTAATTCTTCAGAGGGAGACCAATATGGATACGTTGATACATTAACCAAAGGATACACATTCTACACATATGAAACTATGTGTCGGGTTCTATACTACATATTTTATAAATATTACATAATTGTACCCTTAAACAATACTGGGAAGTAAATATCAAGACATCTCCCTCTCCCCAATTCTTAGATGTAGAAACAAGAGGCTAACTTCCTAAAATCACACTGATCATGAAAAGTAAAGTCAGCACTTAAACTGTGGAGTTCCAATGCTCACGTGCCCAGCCTCGACACTCACTTGCCTTTATGAACGATAAATGCAGGACTCAGAGAAAGTTCCTTTTTGTACAGGCTACTGGTTCGTTCCTAAGAAGATTGGGTTTGTTCTCCCCCTCCTGGCTGGCTGAGGATCAGTGTCCTAACCAGACCATATGACACAAGCACCGAAGGTTACCCTTCAGACACATTTTCTCCAGCTCCAAGCATTTGGCAGGCACAGGAGCCTTTCCTCACTGTTCCACCCCCTGCCCTAGATAACCTTCAGTGGGAGAGGGCAGGTCCTGACAACCATGCAAATGAGCCAGCAAACAGGAACGCAGGAGGATGAGGGTCCGCAGCCTGCAGGATTCACTTGGCGAATCCTTAGCCAAGAAGCACCTACCATCAAAAGATGGAAACTGGATGATATTCCAATCCAGCCAAAGTTCTGTGCCAGAAGGAAAAATGGAACCCATTTCTCTCAGACCTTCTGGTCCCCTAGCAGATGACAGGCTGATGAATGAGGACCATGCCTGAGGAATACTTCCAGTTCCCAGGGCTGACTGGTCCATCCATCTACACAGTCACATTTATAGGAAATGTTATGGACTGGGGCTGTTGGAAGGAACTTTATTTATCACCCAGTCCAAGGGCTCATTTAGTAGATGAGGAGATAGAGGAGCAAATGACTTCTCATGGTCACACAGGATACCAAAGAAGAGAAGGGTATGCCCCAAATCGCATGATTCCAAACACAGCATTTCTACAAAAATGTGCCGCTCCTCCCCATGGCTGGACTCTAGAATTATCTATGTGGAACTTGACACTCCTTTCGCCACCCTCCTGGCTCTAAGGAGCTGGGGCAGGAGAATGGATCACAGGCCAGCATCTGTTGAAAGGGAATGTCTAAAGAGTTCTTGTAGATGTGATCTGAACAGGTCTACAAATTTTGCTCACGGACCACCTGTGGACATCAGGAGATCGGTGGGCAGAAAGAAGGTGGGAGACGGAGAGTGGTGTTGAGGGGGTGCAGGGAGGCACAGAAGGATCTCAGCCCAGGCTAGACCAGAGTGAGTTCTAGGACCCTGCTTCACCAGCATCTGTGTCCCATACTTCATGCCCACCCAGCACCCACATGACAGGGGCTGTGGGAGAACAGCTCACAGGATTCACAGGCATCTGGATTTGGATTCCAACTCTGCTACCATCTGCAGCATGACCTCGAGCAGGTCCAAACATGCACTTCCCTTTCTCTACTACTCCTTGGATCTATTTCTTCCCCTGTTAGAACACCTCAGTTACAGGTTTGTGGGGCAGGTCAGAGAATGTATTTGTAAAATGCTTATCACGGGGCCTGGCTACCCAGAAAGACTTTCATAAGTCACAGCTGATAGACACATTGTTAATACTTCCCTCCAATACTCCATTGTGAACAACACCCTGTTGGGGGGCTCCTCAACTGGCCTTGGCCCCAGATAGGGGGTGGGGGTGGGTGGGCAGTCCTGCATAGCAGCCACACCCACGAGTCCTTGAGCTTTGCTAGCTTAAATGGAGGCCGTGAGCTCCGGGTGGCATTGGAACACGAGAGCCCTCTCCATGCAGCTGGAACTACATGGACAAAACCTCAGCACTGCCAAGGGGATAAATAAGAGGGCAGGGGAATGCAGTCATGCTCGAAAGGATTCGCCATACACTTCCCTTCACTGGGAGCTTCTCCAGGGCACTCAACATTCAATTTCCACCTGCCAAAACTCCATTTCCCCATAGTTGTCTTGGGACTTGCTCTGTGGCAATTGGGAGGACCGTGGAGACTGTTGTAAGCTTTCCCTCCATCCCCTTCTCGGAAAACTCTTTGACTCGGTCTCAGCTGGGTTGCTGACCTACAGGGAGCAGCGGTGGGCACAAGCCCCAAATGAGCATCTGTGTTTGGACAAAGCTGCTCAGGCTCCTGGGCTGTGGCCCTGGGCCAGCGAGCACCCCGTCATTCTCAGTCACCCTCAACTAGAGCTCAGCTCCTGCAGGGCGGTAGGACACAGTGAAGAGGAGAGGGTCAGCCTTGTGACAATAAGACTGACACATGGATAACAGGCCCTCTTCAGCTGCTGCTTCCTGACCTCTGAGCTAGGCCGAAAGACAGGGTGGAGGGGGGCAGTGCACCCAGGGCTTGATCTGCCTTCCCTGCTTCTCTGGTCACCTGTTACAGATTTGATGCCTCAGACCTTTCGAAAAACCAATTCGAGGCTACAGACCTGAATTCAAGTCTAGCTGTGGAATCTTTGCCTAGTAACCCTACCAGAGCCCACCTGCTCATCTGTCAGAGGCTGTGGTCACACCACCATACTAATTTGTGCTGCAGCTGACAAAGCAGAGAAGCCCCATGGACGACATTTCCTTTCCTTCCTCCAGGGAAGGCAGATGGTAGCCCAGAAACCATGGTATCACCACATCTGGGTAATCATGGATTCCTTACTGCTGGTATATAGAGGGCAGGAGAGACTCAGTCCCCAAGACTGGCGAACGGCAACAGGGCCTCACCAACACAGGAGCCTGGTGCTGGTCCCTGTAGCTCTCCTCTCCCCAGAGCTGGGGCTTCACCTGCAGCCCAGTTGGACCCCTAGTCTCAGAGGCTCCCCCTCCCCTTAGGCTGCTCTGAGAAGCCCCAGCTTCCTGTTCTAGGACTGGCCCCATGCCACTCAGGTGGCTGGTGAAGCTCTATTCTTGTGGCCCATATTCTCTCCATCCTTGCTTCCTCCAAATCCCGGAATGGGCCTGACACCCACAGCTTCCTGGATTGGGGCTCCAGATTGCCCTGCGATGGCCCATCTTGTCCCTCTGGCCCAGAATCGGTGGTCCACTGGCAACACTCTCCCTCTTGTAGCCCTCATCCCCATCCCACCTGAAGCTGAGTGGGTGCCCTTCTAGATTTCCAAATACTTCCCTGGCTACTGACAGATTTGACCCATATCTCTATTCAAAAGATCTTAAGAGGCCTCAGAATGTTTGTGTGCCCCCAAATGAGGAGATTCTTTGGATGCAAAAGGCTCAAGTTGCAAAAAATTATTATCTAAACATAAGAAAGATGAGTTTTCATATTGGTTGACCTCTTGCCATGATATTTTGGGAGGCCCATGAATGATATTCCAAGTCATGGGTTCTCTAACTTGTTTAGGTGATTAAGTATCTGGAAGTTTTGTCCTCTTCACAGAAGCAAAGATACGCTATTGGATTCAATTGAGAGCTGTAAAAAGACGAATGTAAGTCACGACGATTCTTTTCTGTTTGGAGCACTATGCTAAGTGCTTTACATGAGATATAGCTCACTCAACCCTCCCAAAAACGTTTGTGGGAGTAACACCACTGCTCTATATTGCCATTGCGTAGATGAGCAAATTGAGGCTCCCAGGTGAGGTCCCTAGCCCAACGTCACTTCCCAAGTTGGGAATCAGTGAATCAATCCAGGAAGCTAAGTCGATTCCACAGCCCGTATTCCTGTCCTTCCCACCCCATCCCTGGGACCGAACGACAATGTCATCCATTAGCTGTGACTGCACAAAGTGTAAGCCACATCAAATTACAGCCATTAGCGCATGGGCCGGCGCTCACAAACCAGACAGCAAATCCAGGCGTGACTTAGCAGCTGTTTGATCATATTTGTCTGCTAATGTTGCTAATTGTGCATTCATCTGCCACCCGCTAGTGAGTGACAGCAGGCTAACAGTAGGAGGCACCAAAGGTTTAAGAAAAACATATGGGAGAAAAGATTCACTGGGAGGCATTTCCATGTCTTTGCCTACTTTGGTTTATCCCTTGAAAACCAGAAAAAGCCACCATTACTGGTTGGAGGCAAAACAATGTGGCCTGGTTGGTGCAAACCTGTGTTGTTTCAGAGCCGTTCCTCCCTGCCTGCTCCCTGGTGACCCTTCTTAGGCTCTCTCGTGGGGTTCCAACCCAACATTCTGGAGGGTGCACCACCTCCCTGCAGGTGACAGTGGGGAGGGGGGTCCGAGCAGCAGAAATTTTCAGATGTTCTCTCACCCTTGGGCAATCTCCATCCCTGGGGGAGCCATGCTTCTCTACACAAGCTACACAGACCTGGGGGGCTCTATATGATGTGACCACCCACCGCCTTCCACTCTCTGGGCTCAGTTGAATGCCCAGCCCAAGTGCAGGCCACCCACAGATGGAGAGCAAACAAGGGCTTGGAGCCTCACTGCAAAAGAGGAACTCTGTGAGATGCGTCTCTTGGAAATGTAGAGTGATGGGCTCCATGCTCTGAAAGGAGAGTAGGCACAGGGGAATGGGGGGCAGGGGTGGGGGTGCGTGGGATGAGCTGGACAGCAGCTGCAGTGGGGATGGGAGAACTATGTGTGAGTGGTGGGAGTCACTTAATGCAAGCAGGAAAATGGAGCAGATTCCCAGAGAGAGAAGGAGGCTCTGAAGGACTATGGCCAGGGTCTTGCGGCCCATCCTGTTCCTGGCCCTGGTTTCCACCAGAGGTGTGGCTGCATTCAGGTGCCTGTCCCTGGATTCCCAGGAAATTCTCCTTGCTTTCCCCTGTGTCTTCATCATGACCCACCCACTCCCAGGCTCTTCCTCAAGCCAGCCTGAGGGAACCCCTGTTTCTTACCACCAAATAGCTCTGCCTTCAACGAAGGGACACAGCAACAGCATGTGGGGTCCTGGACCTAAACTGCCTCTCCCCAGACCCCTCCTGGCTTCTCAGAAACCTCAGCACCTGCAGGAGCCCTTCCCTTCCTTCCTGGCTAGCCCCTTCATGTCCAGGCCCTTGCCTGGCCCACCCTCGGAGCAGCTCTTCATTGGAGCGAGATGTTTATAGGTTTGGTGCATTTGCTTATTGCTCACTCCCAAGTTCCCAGCCTCCCACTTGACTCTGTCTCCCACTGTGATCCTTTCCCTGGCTCATTTACATTTCACTCACCAACCTCATTTAGTTAATTTTTTCCAGTTAATTCAATGTTCACCAAGTAGCCCTCGATTGCCTTTGCATTCATCACTTTCTCGGGCTCTGAAGGGTTTCAGAGTGGTGGCTTCCCTGCCGCAGTCCCCACTCCCCATGGAGGCAACAACACAGCCCACAGGCACGGCACGGAGCAGGAGATCTCGGGGCAGGGGCTGGCTCAGTAGCCTCCTCTGATAGTGCGGGGGGGGGGGTGCGGAGGTGTGAAGTCCCAGGAGGGCAGGAGTGCCCTGGAACCAGACAGCTCTGCCCGAAAAGGTGGCATCCTCCCCGCCTGGTAATAGTTCATTGTGCATGCGACTCTAGTCTTCCTGCCTGCTGTGCAAAGCATTTCCTTCACCTTAGCCTAAAATAGCTTAAGCTTCAGGGGGTGCTGCCTAGTGCCTAGATTATTACAAGGGTTGGGAAGTAAAACAATAAAATAAAAATCTTCACAAAATTGTAATAAGAAAGGTGTGGTGGCTCGGGAACACAGCCACAGAGAGCCCTTGGGTCATAATGAGCTAAGGGCAGGACAGTCCTCCATCTCCACACCCACTCTCATCCCCACTATACCCTCTCCCCACCTCCATCCTTACCCCATACCCCCCTACTCCTCCTCCCCATCCCCACCTCATGCTGGCCCCTACCCTAGCCCCAACTCCACCCTCAGCGCCACCCCATCCCAGCACACCCCAGCTCTAGCCCCACCCCCACTCCATCCCCATCTCCAAGTGGCGAGCTGCAGAAGTGGCCTGCATATTGGGTGACTCTAAGACCCCACTGTCAGCAGGTGCTATGCATGTCCAGCTTGTTGGAGGCCTTCTACAACCCCGCAGGCTAGTAAAGGAAAACAAGCAGCTAGTAACAGTAATCAAAACATGCCATGCCATGAAGGAACAGAACTTATGAGATAGTCAGTGATCCTTTCTTCATCTCCAGTGCAGGGAAGACTGGATTCTACCACTTACAGTTTTCCCTGCACTTCTCACATTTACTGGGGAGGAACTGTCTGACCTGGTATTTTTTGTGTTCCCTTTGGGCCCCGAGGGCCACACGTGACCATATGTAAGGAGGATGTCACTGCCTATGTCGAGCTTTCAAGAAACAGCTCCAGAAATCCACCAGTAACTTGCATCTTACAACCCAGGCTCAGTTGGCTGGAATTTCCTACCCAGTATCTCAAGGGGGTGAGATCTGGATTCTCTAGGACCTCAGGTTGAGAGGAGGGGGCTGGGGACTGGAGACCCCTCCCCACCCCAACAAGTGCTCCTGGTAGCTGACACCAGCTTCCCAAGCAGGGTCTTGTTCTGATTCTGAGAGGGTCCTTAGGGTCCTCCAAGCCATCAGTCAGTGGGGAGGTGCCGTCTGGGGCAAGGAATGCTTTGATAAATTGTTCTTCATTAACCAGGAGGGACCTCTGAACGTGGGCCAGTCTCCATCAACTTCAGAGAGGAAGGCTGTGGAGGGGGCCTCCTCAAACCTGCATGGGGCACAATTGCTCTTCGGCGTTCTCGACATTTCCCTGAAGAAAGTAATGCTGGCCCTGATTCCGGTAGACCTTTAAAAAGGTACTATATTAAAGTCTCACAACCGATGAGACAGGAGTCATGCTGGGTCTGTCGGGCTCAATTTATATCATCTCTACTTCCCCCAAATGGAGCTGAGCCAGCCAGGCAGCAGGCTTCCCTGGAACAGGCGGGGATCAGCTCCAAGGCCACCCACCCCCCCTGATCCACAATGAGACCCGCCCCCTCCTTTTCACGCCCTAGTGCCCTGCAGAGCAGCCCTGTGTCCTGCCCCGGGGATCAGAGCTCCCTCTGAGCTTCACCCTCCAACAGAGGAGTCATGTGACTCTTCTGAACAGAGATGGGCCCTAACTATAAAGCAGGTACAAGCTTCTGAAGATTTTGTCTAAAAACGTGAAATATCCCGTTATTATTTTTATATTGATGTCATATTGAAGCTACATTATTTTGGACATACAGGATTAAATCTCGTATAAAAATTAATTTCTCCTGTTTTGTTTTACCTTTTTCAATAGAGCCCCTGGGGAATTGAAAAGTGCACTTGTGGCTTGCATTGTTTTTCTCCCGGACAGTTCTGTTTTAAAGGCATTTTAGACTGGAGGGGTCATTGGAAGCTCTGTGTGAAGAGATGAACTGGGGAAGATCAATCAGACTTAGATTCTGGACCTCTCCTTTCAAAAATCTCTAAAGGCTGTTTGCGATGCCCTCCCAAAGGCCCTAGGCCCCCAAGGCCCTGGAGACCTTGCACAGGCTGGCTGTGTCCTCCTGCCCCGCCTCATCCCCCACAGCCCCTGCCCTCCCTTGGCTCCAGATGCCCTGGTCTTGCTTTTCTACAACACGGCTAATCGTATGCCCCACTGCAGCAAGACAGAGAGTGCCAGAGTGGGGCGAGAGGCAGAGAAAAAGAGAGAGGGGAGGCAGACTCCCCACTGAGTGGGGAGCCCCACACAGGGTTCCACTCAGGACCCTGAGATCATGACCTGAGCCCAAACCAAGAGTCAGATGCTTAATGGACTAAGCCACTACCCAGGCCCCCCCTGCCCGGTGCAGCCTTCGCACATGCTGTTCCCTCTGCCTAGAATGTTCTTCCCCAGATTTTTGCCCTACTCTTTCCCTCTCTTTATTCAGTTCTCAACTGGAAAGTCACCTCCTCAAAGAAGCCACCCTGATTCATTCCCCCAATCTCAATCAGAAGCAATCACCATCTCTTTACTCTGCTTCATTTTTCATCAGAGCTCTTGTGACTATTGGAAACAAAACTCCACATTTACTGTCTGTGCTGTCCAGACAAGAAGCCTCTGCCTCTCTTGTCCACCACATACTAGACTCCCAGTGAAAGCTTGCTCAGTGAATGCACACAACCCACTCCCCCCCCCCCAAGGTCAATGGGATCAGGCCATTTTTCAGATGTGTTGGCTAGGCGTGGAGAGAGCTTGGCACAGGCCAGCACAGGGATTGGGTCCATGGATGGCACCAAGCTTAGAAGGAACAGTGGCTTAGTGACCTGCAAAGTCACAACCTCTAGGATCTCACGCACTGGAAATTTTCCCCAGCCTGGGAGGCTAGGGCCAACCATGTGAGGGAAGAAGATAGGCAAAGACAGCAAGAGCACTCTGATGTGTTCTGGGAAGTTCCTGTGGAAAGCAGGTGCCAAGGTGGATTAAAGGGAGAGACAGGGTCTGAGGTCCCACCTGCTGACCCAGATGTATTCTGGCTCCACGGGAGCCTTTGACAAGCACTTGGGGGCAAGTGACACAGACTACCAATAATAAAGGCCCTTCTCAATGCCAGAAACAGACCTCAGAGCCTTAGAGCCGCAAGAGGTCTCTATCCCATCCCCTTGACGGGACTCCTACTCTGCCTGGGTACCTCCAGAGACTAGGAGTTCCTCACGCTCAAAGCAGCTGCTGGGTTTTGTATTAGTTTTAATCAACAGAAAACAATTGATTCTTTCAGATCAACAGCTCCTTCCTTGTAGTTGATGTTTTTCAGACACCTATTCTTGTTCTGGCTTCCATACTGTGCAAGACTGATTGCTATTCCCCGGATCAGCCCTTCCAGGATAAGAGGCCACAGTGGCTTGAGAAGCCAACTCTCCCAAGAAGCCTGCTCTCAGTACACTCTCGGCAGAACTGCCCGACAGCCTGGCCGCAAGACCATGACTCAGCCAACAAGCATTGTTGCTCCAAGGTGACTCACTCCTGGGGCCTGGTTCTCCGAGGCCAGAGCCGCCTCCCTGCTCACCCAGAATAACGCTGGGTCACCACAGCCAGCCTGACTTCTTTTCTGACTTCTACACTCAGATGTGCATTTCCTCATTGTTAGTGACATTCATCCAAACAGCCGTGTGAGCTAGGCACCATGCCATCCTCTGGGGACAGAAGAATGGAGGAGATGCAGCCTCTGGCCTCAAGGAGTCCATGGTCTAGTGACAAGTCTACAAGTCCACAGGGCTTTAAAACACCACACAGTCAGGGCTGTGATGGAGTTGAGCATGAAGGGCACACAGGCCACAGGCACAGGGCAGGACCTGACTCTTCTGGGGGGTGGGGGAAATGCAGGGAGGCCTTCCTGGAGGAATAGATGCTAACTTCTCCTCCAAGACCAATTTTCCGCTTGCCACTTTCTAGTTGTCTTTTGGGAAGTGCAATCTGTAAGTTCCCCAGATCCTCCTAGTAGAGCCCACAATTCAGTCTTTGTAAGCAAGAGTGTTTAAAATCATCATCCCATTTTCTTTTTGCCTCAGCCTATGTCACACACACACGGGGCCACTTATGTTTCTTTACTATCTCAACCATGCCCTTCCTTTCATTCTCTCAAGCAGTTCCTGGGCTGGATCCCGGGGTCCCTCATGACTCCCACCCATGACAGAAGGGTCTGAGCAGATATCAACCTAGAGTGAAAATGGAGCCCCATGGCTTAAGGACAACACTCACCAGCTGCAGGCTCTTGAAGGCATATCAAGAGCTGGTCCAACTCTCCACCCGAGCCAGCACGGTCCCTAGGAATGTTGGCCTACATGCCTCAGGCCTGCTCGGCCTTCTCCAAACCCTCATGCTATGCTGACATCCCACTCAGTCCCTTTGGTAGCCCTTCCCTTTATTCCCAGCCCCACATATGCCTACTCATCCCTCAAAATGCCCTTGAATGCCACCTCCTTGAACTAACCTACACCGGGCAGTCAGTTGCTCTTACCAAGAAAAGAACATTATTCTATTCCAGGGGTTCAATTTTACGATAGCATCTGACCACTCACTGGGTGTTTCTTCCAGGTTCCAGGCTGGGCTTTGCAGAGCACAAGGGCAGGCCTAATGTTCCCTGATCCCCAGCATGTGGTGTAGGAACTGGCAATAGCATCAAGAACTGATGCTATTCTTTGTTCATAACAAAAAATACCATCAATAATAGTAATGAATAATACCAAAAGCAACTGGCATTGTGATGTTAATACAGCCATGCCCGGCACCAAGCCTGTGCAGAGCAGTCTGAGAAGAAGTTATCATTTCATTTCCTAGCATTCTACACAATCTTATTGCCACATTGCAGATCAGGAACTGCAGATCGGAGGTACCGATGCCTTTCTTGAGGTCACACATCTTCTGGGTGACAGAAATGAGATTTGACACCATATCCATCTGACCCCGAGCCTGAGCTCTGAATCACTCTGCTACCCAGGGGCCCCCGCATCGGCGCTCACTCAATGAACTCAAGTGCCAGGGACCCACCCCCTTGGTGCCCCTCACCTGCCACACTTCCAGGGACTTTTCAAGGACAACTCGCATGCCTGTGGAGGTGACCCAGGAGACTGGCTAAGCGAGACCACCTGTGCCCTCCTGGTGTGATTGCCACGAGCCTGGCAGTCCGGCTTTAATGAAAACACAGAGAGCTCTCAGGCCTGAGGAGCTTCCCTCTAGGTGAGAACAGGGAAGGGGGCATGGGGAGGGAGGGTTCTCTCACCAGAGTGCAGGGTAAAGCTTCTCTGGGCCCAGGCAAACACAAGACCCCTCGGAAGCAGGCCCTGATGGACGCTGGGAGGCGCAGAGTTGAGTTGGGCTGGCAAGGGGCGGGTGCTGGGGGTAGTCAGAGATTCAAGGGCAAGGCAGAGCATTAGGACCCTGGCAGCTAGCCTGAGGCTTGAAGGCCAGCCCAAGTCTGACACCTGGGGCATTAGGCTCAAGAGACCAGTCAGGGCTGAGCCTGACCTTCACCCTCTGCTGGGGATGTCCCCCCAACCCCGACCTCCTGTTATACTTCCTTCGAGGGCCACACGTGACCTCAGGAGGGACACAGTCCCTGCAAGTAAGCGGTTTCCAGGCAGGCCTACAGAAGCCAAACCAGGGCCGGCACTGGAAGGCTCCAGAGGAAACTAGCAGAGGGTCCGGGGAGGGGGAAGCTAGGCTTAAGTGGGGGTGGGCCAGAAGAGAAGCCACCACGCACTGAGGAGCTGGGAGGACAACGGAGGGGTATAAGGGTCACAGGGGCAGGACAGGACCTGAGAGGGCACTTCGCTGTGTGGCTCTGAAAAATGCCCCGACCCACTCTGGGCCTCATTTCTTCCACTCTAGAATGAGGGCCTGAACTCTGACTTCAATCCTCTATCCATCAACATGGTTCTCTAAAGCCATGAGAAGGAAACAAGCCTTAACACATTCCTGGGAGCCTCTGTCTCCTCGTCCGCACAGGAGGGCTAAAAATGGCCATTTCGGTGACTGTGTATGGAAGGCCCATGGAGGACCTAGCCTAGGAGCTGACACAGAGTAGGTGCTCAGCTAACTCCCATCACCCTCCCTCCGCCATGCCTGAGGGGAAAGAACTAGGGGCCTCCAGTCTGGCCCTTTCCTGCCTCAGTGACTCGGGGAGGCTGGGTCCTCGATGTACCACCGCAGGGGGCAACCCAACTGCTGGCCCAGCCCCACTACTGGCAACCATGTCCAGAGTTCAGGCCTTCTTTGGAGTTTTGCTCTCATTGAGGTACAACATATACTTGTTAGGGAGAATTTGGAGCAAGCCGGAAAAAAAGAAAAGAAAGAAGCCATCTGAGATTCTGCAGTCGAAAGACTGGGCACCGCCCTGCCTTTCTCTTTCCACACAGAGGTCTTTCAGGTTCGTAGAGGTCATCCTGAACGTGGCCTCCCTCTGCTTTCTGTGACAGCAGAACTTGCCGTCCCTGTGGAAAGGGTTTTCATGGTGACGCCGGGGTTTGCCTAAGCAGCCCCGCCCCCCTGTCCGGTATGCGGGTTGTTTCCTGACATCATCTCTCCTAAATCCAAACGCCACAGATACTTCATTCATAAAGGGATTTTTTTTTTTGACTGCCTTTAGGATTTTATTTTAGATCACCAGAAGTGGCTTCTTGGTCCAGAGCAGACGCTGACTTTCCGGGCTGGCAAGCCTGTCCCTGCCAGGGCTCCCTCATCTTACCTCGATTTGGGACATCTGAAAGCCAGGGGTCAGGGAGAAGGAACTGGGCCTCAGGCTCAGCCCAGATCCCTGGGGGGGGGGGGGGTGAATCAGTGTGAGCTACTGCATTTATTTTTTTCCTCTTCTGGCCTAGTTTGAATAGACCCCCGGGGCAGATGGGTTTCCTGAGCTGCCTGAACTTTAAATATCTGCCTGGGGCTTCCCATGCTAAATCCTATAAATACTGTCCTTTTTCTGCTACCCATAAGGTGTGGGAGTTTGGGAGGTTGGCCTAAAGGGGAAAGAAAATGCGTCCTTCTTGGTGCTGTAGGGGCTGGAGGCCAGGAGGTGGGGGCTGGTGCCCTGACTCCCCAGGCCTGGCCAGGTCCAGGGGCACAGTTGGAGTTGTCTTCAGCCAGGCCTCTCCCCTTGTGGGCTCGCTGGCTCTCCGCTGCCTTCCCGAGGCCCCGTAAGGCTGCTGCGACCTTTCTGGGACCTGGACACTGTGAGGACCCTGAGCCCTGCCCAGCTCCTACCACCTTCCAGCTGCTGGCAAGGGCCTCTCGCTTTCTGTGCTCCCCATAGTAACAACTGAGATTTGGAAAACACTCTCACATCCTTCACAAGTCAACTCCCCCTGAGCCTTCTCCAATCCTCACCATGTCCCCTACGATTAACCCCACTCTGACCACAGAGCAACAGAAGCAATGGAGAGCTGGAGACACAGTCAGCAGAGGGGAGAGGCAGGATTTGAACCGAGACAGGCCGAGACTTCGGCTCCCAGGCTCAGACTGGCTTACTCCCCACTGTCTGTCCAGAGCACAGCTGTGCTTGTCGTGAACTCCAGGGGCCAGCCCCTCACCCAGCTCATTCCAGCTGCACAGGGCAGCCAGGCCTACCCGTGGCTGGGTCCTCAGCCCCTTCCTGCCGTCTCCACAGAGCATGGGACATCATTTGGCTGTCTGCTATGGCTACTGTCACAAGATGGTAGAACCAGAAGTTTCCTTAAACATGGCAAGGGCACCCCTCCTCCAGTTTGTTGAATACCTCACAATTAATAGTCATGCCAGGATTATCTCATTAATCCTCCCCATTAGTCCTGTGCAGAAGGAAAAATCAGAGAGGCCAAGTAACCTTCCCAAGGCTACACAGCCCATTGGTAACAGAATCAGGACTAGAAGTAGTTGGCTTACACCCAGTGATTTTGCCTTTTTTTCAATCTCTTGTTTTTCCTATGAGACCATAGAAGTCCAGAGAGGTGAAGAAGCTATTTAAGTTCACAAGCATGTCAGCTGGGGAGGGCCGGGATCAGATCGAGCTCCTCCTCTTCCCCTGCCACCCTTCATTAGGAGCAAACAGAGCATGAGTGAATCATGAGAAGGCACATTCCACCATGCGGGTCCTTCTGGATCCCGGAGAGGACATAGCTCTGACTGGAGGATTCCCATGGGGGGGCGGGTAGCGGGGGTGGTGGTGAGTCTCACAGAGCTGGAGAGATCCCCTGGGAACTCTAGGGCTGGGGTGAAGCCAAAGGGCTAGCAGGTGGGCAGTGGGAGCCAGAGCACTGGGACTTAAAGAGAGTCTGCCCCACTGCTGCCCACAGCAGGGGATAGGGGTGGGAGGTGTGTGTGTGGGGGGGTGGTCAGCAACACCACCCTCTGACCCTGGCTCAAGAAACAGGTGGGCTCCATCCCTTCCACGGCAGCCCTCTTCAGGGATCATCTGCCTGTGGGCGTCTAGGAGCAGCTGGTCATGCTGGTCACCACTGGGCAGAACAGGGATCCCCTTGGTCCTAAAGAAGACTAAGGTCTCAATCACTTTAATCACGTGAATCCTGAGGGCCTGATGTCAGTAAAACCGGGGGTGAAAGAGGAGGGAAAGGAAAGTGCCCACCCTCCTCCCCTCAGCCCTGGGAAGAGACATTGCCCTCAGTAGGTCACTGCCGTAGAAGCGCCGGACTCCAAAAACCATGAGTTTTCCATGCCACCGCCCATCCCCTCCCAGGCGGTAAGCTGGCTCTGGGAGCTAGGGCAACAGGCCGGTTTCCTCGGTGATCTCTGTGGGCATCTTGAACACATTCTGGCTTCCCTGCAGGCGCCCAGCCCATGCCAGCATGTGGCCACAATGGCAGCTTCCGGAGGGGGCGTCCTGAAGTGCCCTGCCCCCCTCATCTGGTGTCTCTTCTCATTGAGCAAAGCCAAATCTCAGGATGGGGGACCCCAAGTCAAGGTCCAAAGGCAGAGCACAGTCGGTGTGGCTGGGTTCTCTAACAATAGCCCTAGAGAGATCCATTCTGTATGCAGCAGCTCCATGACTCAGTGGTCCTCTGGAACCCAGCCAGCCTCTCCCCTTATATGCACTGGTCTGCCGACACAACATGACACCAGGCACTGTGGGTGCAGCCATGAACAACACAGCCTCCACTTGCCTATCCCTCCCTCCCTCCCTTCCTCCCTCGAGCCACCTTCCTTCCTTCCTTCCAACAAACTCGCAGCTGCACATAACAAGGCACTGTGGCAGGTGCAGTGCTGGGGATAACCCTGCCCCAGAACCCACTTCCTGCCTTCACAGAGCTTCCAGGTGAGTGAGAGATACAGATACCCCTCAAATAATCACAGTCCAAAAATCACTGCAAATTGGGCCAGGACTCTGAAGGCAAGATTCGGGGTGTTTTAAAGAAACACACCAGGGGCTGTGATCCAGGCTGAGGTATCCAGTCATTTGGCATCTGACCTAAGAACCAAATGATGACAGAGTCAGGGGGAATGCACGGCAGGGCGTCGAGAAGCAGAAAGTCAGTGCGGCTCCAGTCCCGAGCAGGTGGGCGGGCGTGGGCCCCGTGAGGCTGGAGAAAGATGGGGGGTGGGGGGTAAGGTCTCAAAGGGCCTTGAGGGCCAGGTAGCAGTGTTTGGATTTCATTCAACATGCAGTGAAAAGCTGCTGAAGTTCCCAGCCAGGGGAGGCAGCATGAAAGGGCACTATGACCAGATACCCCTGGGCAGACGTGCAGAGAGGAGGGCATGGGAGTCGGCAGGGGCGGCGGGGGCGCTGATACAGGAGAGCCAACTGCGGGAATCCAAGTGAACCCAACTATAGTTGGACCCCATCTGGGAACCAGAAGAAACTCAGCCCCTGCAGGGAGCTCCCCCCAGAGGCTCAGGGGTGAGCTGGAAGGACAGCAGCCACCAATGCAAGGAGGAGGCTCTTCTGGCTCCTTCACCTACCAGACGCGCTCTTGGGAGAAAAGCAACAGATCTGCCCCACCCCAGATAGGAACACTACAGGATAAAGTCAGAGCAGGGACACAAAGGGCAGAAGCATAGAAGGGAGGCTGCCCTTGTTATAGCACCAGAGGTGGAAAGTGAATCCCACTCTATCTACAGCAGCCCTCTGCAGTGGGACGGCTCCTCCCAAAGAGGACACCAAGAGAAAGATCGGTAGATCCCTCCTGTTCTCCCAGCCTCCTGTATCTCTCAGACTTAGAGACGCAGCTCCATCGAGGGTCGTGGGCCAGGATGGACTTGGAGGTCTCTGGCCCAGCATCCTCTCCACTGCGGGCAAAGACACAAAGCAGCAGTGGTGGCCCAGAGACAAGACAAGCCAGAGAGCAGGGCTCGTTTCTACCCATGCAGCTCAGAGTGGAGAAAAGGAGCAGAAGGAACGGGAGGAGGCAGCAGGGGCTGCTGGAGGGGAGTGACCTCTGTGCTTCCCCCTAGGGCAGGAAAGAGAGGTGCTATGATGGCCACACCTGATTGGGGGTCCTCCCGGAGATCAGAATGTACCTGCCAGGACACAGCCACAGTCACCTGCCAGATTCTACCCTGTTCTGTTGTGTTCCTATGCCCACAGGGCAACTTGGGGAGGGAAGAAGCCAGGGGACTACACACATACAGCGTTCCCAGGGAGCCTCACAAGGGCTATCATATATAATCCAGGTGGGCCCAGGAACAAATAAAGGAGGTTCCACAGTTGGACCAAGTTTCCAAAGCTGGACGGGAGGTCACGGATGAGGGAGGTGGGAGGAAGCCTAAAAGTATCAAGAATGGGAGGAGCATCCTGAGCCAGAGACATGTGTCAGAGCAGGGGGAGTCTTGCAGCTGTGTGGGGGCCCAGGAGGGCTGGGAACCCAAGGACTAGGGACCCAGCATGGCAGGTGTGATCCTGTGGCCACAACATTTCTCCTTCAGTCCCTCTCACAGGGATGGAGAAACTCAGCTCCTCCCGACCCAAGCAGAGACCTGCCTTCCCGCTTACAGTGTCTCCGAACCTCTCTGGAAGTCACCTAAGGATGGAGAGCTCATTTCCCAGAGGAGGAGACGTGGAGGCCCAGAGAAGCTCAGGGGTCTTGCTCAAGGTCACAGAGTGGCCAGTGCACGATCCGGGGCAGGAGCCCAGCTCGTCCACTTCGCCATTCCTTTGCCGTTTCCCAGGGGCTGTCCTTTCTCCGACTGGGCCCTGAGGGTAAGTGCAGGAGACAGGAATTGCATGGGAGACAGCCACGGATGAGCGAGTGGTAGGTCATCTCTCAGTGACAATCACTATGGAAACAAATGGCAGAGACAGATTGGGGCCCTGAAGTCAGGGGTCAAGCTTTTTTTATTCCCGACTGCACATTTTGCCAGAGGAAGACGGTGTGTGTTGCTAAGATGTAATTCAAGCCTGAGAGCTCTGGAGGCAGGGACGACTCTGTGCTTCATTAGCAGAGCGATGGAGGCCAGCTGCCGCCCCAGATTTAGAAACCATGCCCCATGTCACAGGCTAACCTCACAGCACCATGGCGATCCTCACCCTCGTAGCTTCCAGAACCCTCATTCTCCCTCCCCCCAATGAGTGAACATCACCATTCCAGAAAGCTCTCTCTCTCTCTCCCCCAAAGCCTCAGCACATCAACTTTGCAAGGCATCATAAAGGCTGTGAGTCCCACCCTTTTCAATCTTCCAAAGGAAATCTCGTTTAATTCTCCAATGACCATGAATGGTTGTATCACCCCCATTTCATGCATGGGAAAACTACAGCCCAGAAAGAGGACCCGCCTGAGGACACACAACGAGGGAATGTCAGAGCAAGTCCCAAAGTTGGAACTTGTGAACTCCAGAGCACTCTTTGATTCCTTGACTCCCAGGATAGTAAAAAGGAAAGATACTGGTCTGCCCCCTCCCCCTTGTCCCAAGGCACAAAACACAATCTCGGGGAGAAGGCTGGCACTGCAATGGAGAAAGCCCAGAATGAGGACAGAAACCACCACTTCCCCCTGTTCTCGCCTCCCGCACTTCATCCCTGAACACTCCATCCATCATGTTTCAGGACAGAATCATCGTGGGGGAGACGAGGGAAGAAATTAATACAGATCACAGGGAGGCCACGATTGCATCGCACTTTACAGTTTGCAAAATGCTCTCTTCGCCCTCAAGCAATTTCCCCCATCAAACAACCTAGCACTGCAAGAGAATGTGCAAAGGCTGCTGCTGGGTTTACAGACTGGGGGGCAGACCCCAGGAGACTTGGATACGACTCGACTCGAAACCATCTGACATCAAATCCTGTGATTCTTCTATGCATTTTGGTTGTTTTTTGTTTTTGTTTTTTTTTTGGTCTGCACATGAATGACAGGGAAATGAAGGAGGGAGCCAACATTCGCTGGACAATATTATTAGAAAAGTCAGTGGAGACGATAATCAGGGCCATGACCCCTCATCGAATGTCCATTTGCCAACCAGTCCTTGCTAACACGCTGCACACACTTTCCCACTTCATCCCCCCCCCAGTTCTGAGCCCATTTTACTGATAGGGAAACTGAGGTTCTGGAAGTTAAGTCCTGTGGTTGTTTCCTCTGGTTCACTCTCAGGGTGTCTTACTTCCTAGTAATGGAGTTATCATTACCTGTCAGGTGCATGTTTCCTAAGAATTTTGTCTCTGGGAAGCGTGTGTGTGTCCTAGAGCACAGGTGGGTCCTAGATAAGATGTGTGTTCGCTTCGGACAGCCCAGTCACTCTAAATGAAATCCTTGTCTGGAGGTTTCCCAGCACCGAGTGGCATTAACGCAGTCTGACAACCCACATAAGAACTTGCCCGCAGTTCTAAATTTTCAGCTGCAATTTATTGACCACTCCACACAACACCTGTTTAAGACTGCAGATTTTCCTTGCGCTTCCTGCGGGGTGGTGGGGGTTGAAACCTGCTTCCTTCCTCGCTACCTGGCAGTGTGGCCCTTTGGAGGCTGAGCTTTATGGGGAGAGATGTCGAGTACCATGAGGATGCAGCCTTGGGCTCAGAGTGACAGAGGCAGCAGTTGCTGGGGTGATGAGGGCGGAGGCAGGGGTTGCTGGGGATGATGAGGGCAGAGGCAGCAGTTGCTGGGATGATGAGGGCATGTGCTTATTAGCAAGAACTTCCAGGTCCCAATCTCACCAGACTCAGAAGAAGGCTGATGACTAGGGACGCACCGAAGTATCTATTTTACAGGTAGGGCATGGATGCTTAGAGAGAGGCAGACAGATAAAAAGCAGAGGGACGTGGGTAAAGAAGGCAAGACCGTAGTGAAGAGCACAGGGAGCTGGATGGGAGCGAACTTACAGGGGAGAGGGAGGAGCACCTGAGAGCAGGGTTCCATCAGGTGCTGACCATCAGGACCCCTTCTCTCTCGTGGTCATGTTTGCATTGTGTGCCAAAATGGGAACATTTCTGTGTTGTCTGCTCTGCAGAGCTGCCCTAGGAGGGCTGCCCTATGGGTGACATGAGCTAACAGGATGGTAAGAGTCCATTACATGCTAGAAAGTACTATGCAGACCCGAAGCTATTGTGGTCACGGTTACCCCGTCCCTCCCGCCAGAATCCACCCTCCTATGGCACAGTGATCAAGGCAGACCTGGAGATGATCGCTGCCACCCATAAAATGGCCCCGCAGAGTGGCCATCCCTTCCAGTCCCCTTGTCCCCTCCTCCTGGAATCTCTCCTTAAGCTGACATTTGGGTCCCCCAACAGAATAGGACCGTCATACTGCCAAGGGTGGTTGAGGATCTGTCCGGATCCCGGTGCCAGCTCTCAAGGGCCCAGCAGTGTGATTGTGTGTGGTCACTGCTGCCTGAGACGGGGCAGCTCTGCAGACTCTGAACACAGAGGTTTGGCCCGGAAGCAAGCTCGAGTATGCGCACATCTGCTGTGAGCCCTTGATCTCAAGTCACTCACTCTCGGTTTTCCCACCTGGGAAAGGAGCGCCGTGATGTCCTTCTCACAGGACTGCTGGAAGCATAAAATGGGTAACGGATCCCCAGCCTCCAAGAGCAGCACCAGTGTGGGGCTTAGCATGGCCCATGGTGGCCTCAGGACTAGCAAGTCCACCGGCGAGGACAGCCCCAGGTGGTGAACCAGGAGGACTGTTGACTCAGGGCAGCCAGGGCCCCAGGAAGACACAATGAGTTGGGCAGAAGACAAGCTCAGAATCAGGAAAGCAGTCTTGGTGAATAAATGCAAAGGGCAAGAGGAAATGGAAACAGAGAATAGGCAGCGAAGTTGCTAACCAAGAAGGTCCAAGCCAGCAGGGTCGGACAGGGCAGAGACCCCATGAGAGCGATCCGAAACCCGAAGGGCAAGTGCTGTCCCAGCCTTGAACTTCCATGCCAGGCCCCCTGCGGCTCGTGTGGCAGAGAATACCCCGGGGACCCAGCAGGTCCTGCTAAGTTCCTCCAGGTCTGTTCAGGTCTCTGGAGGGGAAGCCACAAAAAGCCACCTGCTCCAACTCAGTGTCCCCATCAGGCTTCCCCCCTTGGGCTCACTTGCAGAGTCGGTCAAGCCACCAGTCATGCAAGAGAACACAGCAGCAAGAGGGAGGAGGAGTACTTGTGCCCACTGGCTGCAAGTCTCCGAGTGGACAATGCAATTAGAGCAGAAAGATCCATAATTAGATTCTGACAAGGAACTCCCCCTCGCGGGGCTTGGGAGGCACCCCCAGCAGCACAGACAAAAGCGGGGGATCATCAGAGCTTAGCACATGCCACGCCACGAGGCACAGGGATGAGTCCTGTGATTAAGGGGCCACATGCCTTCTAATTGCTGAGTGGGAGGAAGGGGCCAGGTCCTATTATGGGTCCCCATGGTCTCCGTGGTCACAGCTAGTTTGCTGCTCCAGCCCTGGCTTCTGCACACAGCCCTGCATGATTACGTGCCACCTGTTACAGAGGGAGCATCAGAAGGCTGGTGAAGCTGCTGCTGTTGGTCTTTCAAGAATCCTTCCTCTGCTGTGTGGCTACGGATGTGAAATGATGGGATTGGGGAGCCCAAGGCCGGAGGGAAGTCACAGGCTGTCAGAAGTTCCAGGGGCTACCAGCTTTGGCAGAAGTACCAATATTTTCTGAACGCTAAACAAAGTTGGGAACCAATCAGCCTTGGCCTTCCATTAGACCTCTTCTGAGCAATACACACTCATTAGAAGCTTGACCATGCTGCATTCATTTGTTCCTTCACTCGCTCATTCATTCATCTCACAATGGAAGAAGACCCACTACATGCCAGGCATAGTGCTTGATGCCATGAGCTCACACTAAAGTGAACAAGACACACATACCACTCTCTAGGAACCCAGAGTCTAGTGGGGTCACGCCTCCTGGAATGGGGTGGACGAGAAGAGACCGAGAAGGCTCTCCTATCTGGGGGGTGTCAACTGAGACTTCCACGTGGGGCCTTTGAGAAGGCTGAGCCATGGGGCCAAGGGCATCGGTGCAGTGGGCAGAGATGGGCCTATCCACAGGTTGGGGTGGCAGGGCCAAGCCAGGGGAGCAGACACCAGCACACGATCTGAGATTGGGGGGGGCACAGGAGGATGAAGGTGTAAGTGTAGACATGTGGTGGGAAAGGGGAAGGACGGAGCTTGTGTGGAATGTTCCCTCTCCACTCCCATCACGAGGCCCAGGGTCATGCCTTGCCCTGCACCTGAGCTCATGGTATGAAGTTCTGACCAGAGAACCAGAAGTTTCATAAATATGATGGGACCTGAAATGTGAGAGGACATTAAATCTGATGCATAGAATGTAAAGCAAATCACAGATTTGTCTGCCCTACAGTGGTGTCAACGTCACATAGTTTTAGTCCAGATGGAAAGGAAAACTATGAGCACCATCTTATGGGGAAACCTGGCACCACCACATCCCTCTGGGGTGAGAGCAGCATGCCTGTGGAGGCATGGGCAGATTTTCTAGGAAAATGGCCCTGTTCCTCTGGTCTTTTATTCTCATTACCACTCAGAGACAGCTGCTGCTTAGACTCTACTTAAAAGGTACAGCATCAACAGTGAGCTAAATTACAATGGACTAAATGTTCTAACACAGCTGATGTTCTAACACAGTGTTGGGGAGGACCTGAGAGAGGAATCAATGAGGGCGCAAGGGAAGGCTTCATAGAAGTGGTTTTATTTGAGCTGGGTTTTGAAGGATGAATAGGAGTCTGTGAAACAAAGAAAGAGAGAAGGGTTATTCATGCATAGAGATATTCACATGCAAAGGCACACAGAAGAAAGGCACCCTCCAGTCTGGGACTGGCTAGCTCATCAATAGGTCAGGATCCACTGAAGACAGAGATGCGTGAATTTCCATCTCTCCTTCAAAGAGATGAATTCTGAATATATCTGGAGGGTCTCAAACCCTCCAGGCTGCTGCTTAGGACTTTTAATTTCTAGCCAAAGGAGGCAATCCAAAGGATTGATATTTTTCCTTATGTGTTCCAATGGAGTTAAATCACATGCTAGGAGCTTTTAGGCCTTCTCAAATATTTCCAGATTCCCAGCTTTTAAAATATGAATTAAGGTTATAACTAACATTTACTGGACCCTGCCATGCGCCAGGTCCCCCCAACTTTCACCTTCTTGGCCCTAAGTGGTTAAGTACCATTATTCTTCTGATTTTGCAGAGCAGGACATGAAGGCTGAAAGGGTTGAGGTCACTCACCCCACACTCACAGCCTATAAGTGGCAGGATTGGGATTTGAATCTGGGTCCAACTGAGTCCCAAACCCACGCACCTCCCCCTACACTGTGCGGGTGGGTACCGAGGGCTGGGCTCACACAGAGGGAAGAACAGACATGCTGGGTAAGCTGCTGTCTCCGCGTCACTGGGGTTCCGTCTGCAAAGAAACACATTCAACCCTCTAAGAGTCTCCGCTTGGAACAGAGCTCCAGAGAGCCATGCTGGAGCATGGGGAGTGAGACCCTAGACAGAGCCTCATCTTGCAGCTGAAGCCTTTGGAGACTGTGTGTGACCCAGCCCTCTGAGGCACTGGCCAGAAATCACGCAGCTGTGGCTCAGAGAATTGAAAGATACTAAAGTCACCTAATCCTCAGGACCAAAGGCTCCTGCCCTGTGATGCCAGCCCACCGCCCCCCCATCAAGATCACAGGCCTGCACCTCCAGAGCCTGCTGGTACCTGACTGCACGGGCCTGTGACCTCAAGCTCGCAGTCTGTCCCCACAGGGCATCGGAGCAGAACACAGCCTGCCCTGGGCTCCCTGCTTACTAGCTGTGCACTTGACTTATCTTCCTGGATCCTCAGGTGGGATATCTGAAAAGAGGGACTGTTAAGGCCTAATCACTTACACGGCGATCGGGAGGATTAGACAAAGCACTGGAGGGGAGATGGCATAAACCATGTAACACACACACACACACACACACACACAC
>PITA01011155.1:0-68113 GCA_004023965.1 Spilogale gracilis | reverse complement strand
ACACACACACACACACACACACTGGAGTACCATGCAGTCATCAAAAGGAATGAAATCCTGCCATTTGCAATGACGTGAATGGAATTGGAGGCTATTATGCTGAGTGAAATAAGTCAATCAGAGAACTACGATTATCATATGATCTCTCTGATGTGAGTAATTTGAGAGGCAGGGTGGGGGTCGTCGGGGGTAGGGAGGGAAAAAAAATGAAACAAGATTGGACTGGGGAGGGAGACAAACCATAAGAGACTCTTAATCTCAGGAAAAAAACTGAGGGTTGCTGTGGGGCATGGAGGGGGGGAGGGATAGGGTTGCTGGGTTATGGAAAAAAAATTTAAAATTACAAAAGAAAGGTACTGATTGATCTAATTTTCATTCCTCTATGTGTGGCTGTCCACTGTTCTCAATACCATGTATTGAAGAGATTGTCCTTTCTCCACTGTATTCTTTTTTCTTTGTCATAAATTAACCCATGTATGTGTGAGTTTGTTTCTGGCAACTTTGTTCTATTGATCTATGTATCTATTTTTGTGCCAATACCATACCGTTTGATTGCATAGATTTGTAGTATAATTTGAAAGCATACAGTGTGATACCTCCAGCTTTGTTTTTCTTTCTCAGAATTTCTTTGGCTATTCAGGATCTTTTGGTTCCACACAAAATTTGTTCTATTTTAGTGAAAAATACCATTGAAATTTTGATAGAAATTGATTTTAATCTGTACATTGTTTTGAGTATATGGACATTTTAATAATATGAATTCTTCCAATCCATGAACATGAACATCTTCCCATCTATTTATGTCTTCTTTAATTTCTTTCATTAATATCTTTTTTAAAAAGATTTTATTTATTTATTTGACAGAGAGAAACACAGCTAGAGAAGGAACACAAGCAGGGGTAGTGAGAGAGGGAGAAGCAAACTTCCTGTTGAGCAGGAAGCCCAAAGCAGGGCTCAATCCCAGGACTCTGGGATCATGACCTGAGCCAAAGGCAGACACCCAATGACTGAGCCACACAGGCACCCCTCTTTCATCAGTATCTTACAGTTGTCAGTGTACAGGTCTTTCCTTCTTATTAAATATATTCCTAGGTATTTTATTCTTTTTCATGCAATTGTTAATGGGACATTTCTTAATTTCTCTTTCTGACAGTTTGTGGTTAGTATATATAAATGCAACAGATTTCTGTATATTTACTTAGTATCTTGTGACTTTATTTATTGATGTATTAGTTTTTTTTTTTGTTTTTTTTTGTTTTTTTTTTTAAAGACCTTATTTATTTGACAGAGAGAAACACAGCCAGAGAGGGAACACAAGCAGGGGGAGCGAGAGAGGGAGAAACAGGCCTCCCGCCAAGCAGGGAGCCCGATGCGGGGCTCGATCCCGGGTCTCCGGGACCATGACCCGGGCCGAAGGCAGTCGCCCAACCAACCGAGCCACCCAGGCGCCCCTATTGATGTATTAGTTTTAACAGTTTCTTGGTGGAGTCTTTAGGATTTTCTATATGTGATGTCATGTCATCTACAAGTAGTGACAGTTTTACTTTTTTATCCCCCATTTGGATGCATTTTAGTTCTTTTCATTGTCTGATTGCTATGGCTAGGACTATTATGTCTAATGAAAGTGGCCAGACTAGATATCCTTGATCAAATGAAAAAATCTTTCAGCTTTTGTCATTTGAGTATGATGTTAGCTGTGGACTTGTGATGTCTGGCTTTTTTTTGTTGTTGTTTTAAAGATTTTATTTATTAGACAGAGAGAAACACAGCCAGAGAGGGCACACAAGCAGGGGGAGTGAGAGAGGGAGAAGCAGGCTTCCCGCTGAGCAGGGAGCCCAATGTGGGACTCTATCCCGGGTCTCCGGGATCATGACCTGAGCTGAAGGCAGTTGCCCAACCAACTGAGCCACCCAGGCACCCCTGATGTCTGGCTTTTGACGTTAAGTTACATTCCCTCTGCACCTCCTTTGTTAATAGTTATTATTATTATTATTATAAATGGATATTGAAGTTTGTCAGATGCTTTTTTTGCATCTACTGAGGTGATCATATGATTTTTGTTCTTCATTCTGTTAATATGGCATATCACTTTGATTGATCTGTGGATGTTTAACCATTTTTGTATCCCTGGAATAAATACCACTTGGTCATGATGTGAGATTTTTTTTAATGTACTGTTGATTAATATTGATACAAAATTCCTCAACAAAATTTTAGTAAACAAAATACAATCTTGTCTTTTAGTTTCTATTTCATTAATTTCCACTCTGATTTTTTTTATTTTCTGACTTCCACTAACTTTGGGCTTCATTTGTTCTTTTTTGAGTTCCTTGAGATTTGAAGTTATTTATTTGAGATTTGTCGTGTTTCCTTAGGTAGGCATTTATAATTTTTCACACTTTGGAATTCTCTGCACTTTCTGGAGCTGAATGTCTGTTTCTTTCCCCAGGTTATGAACATTTTCAGCCATTATTTCTTCAAATAAGTTTTTTGCTCCTAAAATTTTTTATTATTTTTTATTATTTTATGTTAGTCCCCATACAGTATGTCATTAGTTACACAATTTGTAGTTCATGGCTTTTGCATACATATGTACTTCATTCTTTTCTTTTTTTTAAAGATTTTATTTATTTATTTGACACAGAGAGAGATCACAGGCAGGCAGAGAGGCAGGTAGAGAGGGAGGAGGAAGCAGGCTCCCTGCCTAGCAGAGAGCCCGATGTGGGCCTCGATCCCAGGACCCTAAGATCATGACCTGAGCCGAAGGCAGAGGCATTAACTCGCTGAGCCACCCAGGCGCCCACATATGTACTTCATTCTTGTGAGAAGAGGAGATATAAGAGAAAACAAACTCAGCTGTTTCCATCGCTTCTTGATTCTTGCACATTCCACCATGGCTATCTGCCTTGGGTTACTGATGACTGAGAAAGGACAGAGAGGGAAAGCAACTATATATTGCCTTATCTTTCCCTTAGGCTAAGGCTTTAAAAAGACAAGAAACATTATTTAACATAAACATACATTATAATCTTAGAGTTCTTTGGTTCTAAACAATAGTAATATTTGTTTTTTCATTCAGCAAACATTTTTCAGGCTCCATGGAGACACCCTATAAAACAGTGAAAGACATAAACAAAATCCCTTTCTTGTGGAATTTCCGTGGTGGTGATGGTGGGGGAATAATCTACAATAGTAATTACAATATTAATGCTAATAAGAAAAGAGACAGTGGTCAGAAGACTCAAGGTGGTGTGTGTTAGTTTATAGAGCGCTGTGAAGGGGCCTCTGATCAGAAGTATGAAGAAGAGAGGAGAATGCAAGCTGCCATCTTGGCCTATGCACTTCCAGAGCCAGCACACACTGGGTGTTCTTGAAGAAGAGCTGAAGCCTTAGCCTGAACCTGTCAGAAGAAACATTTTAAGATTTCCCCATGCATTCATTGACACTTCTCTCTCCAGGAGAAGTGAACTGGTTGTGGTGACTGGCTTCTAACAAAATATGGAAAAGGAAATACAGTACTTTTCCAGTGGAAAAAACTGGCATTTTCCCTCAGAACTTTGAAGATAATGTTCATTATTTAATAGGAACCAATTAGAATTGCCAATAAGAATTCTGATGCCACTCTGATCCTTGTTTGCCCACCTTCGATCCTGACTACAGCTATTTGAAGTTTTGTTTGTCTTTTGATTCTTTTAGTTCATCAGGATGCATATAAGTCATGGTCTTTGACTTACTATCTTATTTAGTCTTGGACTAGGCATGTGAACTCAAGGTCTTGTGCTTCTCTTTAGCTGGGAGAAATATTATTCTTTTTTTTTTTTTAACTTTTTCCCTTCTTTTTTTTCTCTCTCTCTTTTTTAAATCCTTATTGAGCTCCCCTACTAAAAGCATATTGGACTTTGTGATTTGCTTTTGTAAAATGTTTTTTCATATTGTCCTTTTTGTCTTTTTACTTTGTGTTCTTGGAGAAGTTTTGACTTTGCCTTTTTACTTTGTCTTTTTAAAAATATTTTATTTTATTTGACAGAGAGAAACACAGCTAGAGAGGGAACACAAGCAGGGGGAGTGAGAGAGGGAGAAGCAGGCTTCCCGCAGAGCAGGGAGCCCGATGTGGGGCTCCATCCCTCGTCTCCAGGATCATGACCTGAGCTGAAGGCAGTTGCTTAACCAAATGAGCCACCCAGGTTCCCCTACTTGGTCTTTTAGAGTACTAATTTACTTATGCCATTTTTTTTCCCACTTAGGTGTCTTAATTTAAAAAACATTTTGCAATCACATTTTGAAATTTTGCAATCACATTTTGAATATTTTTAAGGTCATGTTTATTGAGTACAATTCACATAGAGTAATATTTGCCCCTTTTAAGGGCTAAAAACTAAAGCACACAGTCCTGTCACCATTCCTACATTGAAAATATGGAACAGTTCCATTACCCCAGATGACAGTCTCTTGCTTCCATTCTTTTTTCCATGAAATCTGTACATTACTCTCTCAGATCCATTTAACAAATTTTTTAAAAAGTATTTATTTATTTCAGAGAAGAGAGAATGTGAGTACAAGCTAGTAGAGGAAGAGGAGAAGGAGAACCTGGCTCCCTGCTAAGCAGGGAGCCTGATGTGGGACTCAATCTTAGGACCCTGATATCATGACCTGCGCCAAAGCAGACACTTAACCACCTGAGGCACCCAGGCTCCTGCCCTCCCCCCCGCTTAGTGACTTTTAATTAATTTTTTTTCCAAGTTTTTTTTTTTTTTTTTTTTTTTTTTTGCTTCCTGAATCACTACGGACCTTTACGGACCAATTGTTCTATCTGGTGATTCTCCCCTTCCCCCTTGCGGGTTGCTGGTGTAAGTTTCTCTACGATTTGCAGGTCCATATTTCCACTGACTTTCCCTTGAGTGAGAGAGCTGACTCCAGGCAGGTTAGTAAGGTGGACAAGCTGTGTAGATGGCAGGTTCACATTAAGGTCATGGGCATGACACAGTCAGGTAGGACAAGGATTCCGAAGAACTAACTCAAGACATCTTTACCTGGCCAGTTGGTATTCCCATTCTGGGTAGAAGTTTCTTTTTTTAATTTATTTCTCTTTGATGATTGGTCCACAGTTTCTTGAGATATACTTCCCTTTTTCACAAGTATTTACTCCCTACTTGGAATTTTCCAAAGACAGCTACTTCACTGTCTTCACAGGACATGTTTCCAGTTTCAAGGTCAGGTATAGGCCATCAGCTGACCTCTCCTGCAGTCTGTGTGTGTGTGTGTGTGTGTGTGTGTGTGTGTGTGTGTGTGGTGAGGAGCTCTCAACTGTTTCACTGTTCTATTCACTATCATGGCCCCAGTGTCTAGGAATTCCTTACCTGTTCTCTTCCACTGGTGCTTATTTCTTGTTTTCCAGCATTGTTACAGGTTTTGTGTTTCTGTCCTTCCTTCCTTCCTTTTCCTTTTTCTCCCAAGCTCCCTACTTCTCTCCCTTCTTCTCTTCCTTCTTTCTTTCCATAATTTTGTATGTGTACTATCATTTTGTTTTCAGTCTCAATCTCAGTCTAGTCTAACTTTTGGATCCTCTATTTTTATAGTCATGAAGGAGGGAGTGTAGTGTAATGGTTAAGAATGTGTATTTTCACACTGGATAGGCTGAGTTGGATTACTTTCTTGTGCTTCAGTTTCCTTATCTGTGAAATGTAACCATATTAATGATTATAAATGATCTCACTTCTGTGAAACTGTTTGAAGGATTAGAAGAGAATATGTGTAAGTCACTTAGAACATTGTCCAACACATATTACTGTTTTATATATAGTTCTCTCTTTAATGTTATGATTTAATTTTTTTTGGTTTTATGGATTGCACCACCAATTAATTTTATTTACTTGTTTCAAAGGTGAGAAAAACATTATTTATATAAAGATAGTTTTATAAGGTATTAATAAAACTAGAAATAACTCAAATGTTTAATAATTATACAATGAATAAGTAAACCACAGAATTTTATTGTAAATTAAAAGGCAAACATATGGAAAAGATAGATTCATAATTATTTTTGTATGGAAAAAGAAAAAAATGAATACCTATGTATTTATACAATGATTTTGTATTTAACTTTTCAGGAGTTAAAGATTGCAATCAGAAAAGATTATACTTTACTTCTTTTTGTTTTAACTTGGTTCATTGTTATTTTAAAGAAGAAGATATAGAAAGGAAAAAGTCAAATTCCTTTAACAACCGGGTCAGTTTTGAGATGCCTCTAAGCTGTTCCAGTTCCAGAGGCAGACAATGTAGGCTGTCTGGGAGCAAAGCCTCAAATACCGTAATTGCCACTGGGACCCACCCTAGTCTAAGAGAACAATTCTGAGACACTCCGTTTTGCTTAAATGAAATAGCTCTTTGTGTATCAACCTTTGAAGGCAGTCCAACCCACCTATATTACAACATTATAAGTTCAGTCAGAATTTCTAGCAAGAGTTTTCCAATGAATGACAAAGCTTCATTGAAGCTTACATTATAGGAATCTGAAGAAGTCTGCAAATGATAACTTATATTAAACAATAGGTACTGGGTGCCTGGGTGGCTCATTCAGTTAAGCATCTGTCTTTGGCTCAGGACATGATCCTGGGGCCCTGAGATCAAATCCCATGTTTGACTCCCTACTCAGCAGGGAGTCCATTTCTCCTTCTCCCTTCACTGCTCTCTCTCTCCCTCTCTGTCAAAAAAATAAATAAAATATTTTTTAAAATGGGTACTACAATGTTAATTAAAGTAAAAATTAAGATACTGTTTGTGAAGAATATTTTAGGTTTTCTTTTAAGGGCATGCACTGGGATAAGATAGGTGAAATATTTGAGAGATTGTTTCTTGTATGATTTGTGATCAGAAAATCAGTAAGATATTTTAAAGAATGTAGGCAGAGCAAAGAAAGCTAGGGATGTAGTCAACATGCATAATTTAAATAAAATGCACTGTTTTGATACATTTTGAAAATGGTATTATTTTAACATTGAATAATCACCTGCATTAAATCATTTTGAAAGTATAATTATATCCACTGTTAGTGTTGAGTACATTTACATATATAGTGTGACCTTTTAAAACTTAATTTGTAAACTTATCTACCAATCATAAAAGTAGTGTTATGCTTATCATTCATTAACATCTTGCTTAATTTTTGTGTTATAAACAAGCAAACAAGATGTTTAAGTTTTTTCTTTTAGCAAATCGAATTTTATATAATAATACTGATAAAACCTGATTTGTATACTTTTAAAAATTATATTTGGAAAGATATACTACATTCTTCAAAAATGTCCCTCTGATATTTTCTTTCAGTTAACAAATTAAAAGAAAAAAAATTAAATGTGACAGCTGAAAAATATGAAAGAGTCTATTTACTAAAAACTAGTTTATAGATTGAGTTAAAATAATGAGATGAGGAGACTTCTGGCAGACACATAGGACTTGTTTACATTTTGATTGCAGTTTAATAATTTGCTGATTGCATTATAATCACAGCAATATTGCATTTTAATCACTTGCATACATTCAGTTAACTAAATTACTGCCTTTAAATGACAATTTGATTTTTGCTAATACATAACCAGTTCTTTTTCTGTCCCTGCTCCAATAAGGATCATAATCAGTAAGCATGGTTTTGAATCAATTCTTTTTGGTAAACTCCCCAGCCACATTCTGCTTCTTGCCTACTAACGACATTATCTTTCACACAAATGTAGAATAATGAGTAATGCTTCACAGAATAATGTATAATAAATTGGAAGCAAGCCTCATCTAGCATAAACGTGCAATATTCCTTGTGTGACTAAAAGCCACAATTACTGAAGCGGAGTATTGCCCTCCTCTTCCCATAATGGGTGTCTGTCTTTCCTGGTGCTGAGGCTGCCTGGCTTCATGTGGGCCAGTGGCTGAGATGAGTCCCTGCAGAATGGGACACAGGACATGCCACCAGATCTGCAAATGCTCTAGAAAGTTTTTAATGTGCCCCTCTCAATATTAATCAAGCATATATTCATTTATAGAAGAAAATATTATAAGAAAGCAAAAATAATTCAAAATCCACTGCCCAGGTAATCTCTGTACCATATTAATAATAAAATAGAGACAACCTATGTATGGTAGGAATTCAAATAGTGCAACGTGTTTTGCAGTGAAAATAAATCCTTTCTATTAGTTTCTGCCCCATTCTCTTTCTACAAAGCCACAGTGTCTTTGAGGTCCTTCTAGGAGGAGGACATGAGGAGGGAGGGACAAATACCTCTGGGATGATGGGGGATAAAGAGGCAAAGGGCTCATCTCATGCTCTCTGACCATCCAGAGCCCCAGGCCAGAGTGCAGAGAGCCCAGCAAACATGGAGGACCCCAGGAAGCAGAACCAAGACTGGAGGGTACTGAATTGGGGTGTTGGGTGGCACATGTGTGCAGGGGGTAGGAGGACCAGGTGGTCCAGTTGGCTGAGAGTCAACCAGATTGCGAACTATTCAGAACTTCATAGCAGGGACCAAGAACAGAATCATATGCTGAAGATAATGCAGATGGAAAGCCTCTGAGAAGCCCATGAGGACAGGATGTGATGTGCTGGCCTGGTGCCATGTTTTACCTAAGGTTCCTGAGAGTACAGGAGCCAAACAGTCAGACCATGAAAGAGGCAGGGATAAAGAATCTTTGAAAAGGTAGGATAACTGGGGTGAATGTGAAGGTGATTGGGTTAACTCAGGAGTATCACATTTGCTGGCAAGATTAAGTTATTTCCACCACCAATGGAAATGGGTGTTTCAGAGCTAAACTAACTCCTATAATAGAAAAACTGTACATATATGCTGTGATTTTCATGAATAATCTGTTCTACTTGAATTTTATCACTTAATCCTCATAGCTTTAGCAATACTACTATCTCATTTTTATAGAAATGGGAACTAATACTTGGACTGATGATTTTACTAAGTTATATAGCTCATGGGCTGTGCACCCAGGTTTTGTGCTCAAATTCCCCAAGTTCAAAGTCATTTTGCCCACCAGGTCAAGGGACAGTCAGGAAACAGAAAGCATACCAGTATTTTAACAGAGAATTTACATAACAACCGTTAACTAGTATCGATGAACTAAAAATTCAGAAAGGTGGACACTGTTTTTCAGGAAGCAGTTACCTTTTCTTGGGCTATGGGAACAAAGGGAAGTGTAACAACTTACACACTTGGAAAAGAGACTCTTAAGAACTGAGGAGGCCTTGAGAAAGGGACGCTGCCTGACCATGTTGGTGTCTCTGAACTCATAGAACGCTCCAGGGGGCTGGACCCAGACCTCTAAGGAGGAGGCACCAACTGGGGCTGGTATCTCTGAAGAGACATGATGAGTTTGGGTCTATCAATCAACTGCTGCTGTTGGAATAAACTGGCACAACTAGAGACAGGGAACATTGCCTTGGTGACAATGATAGGAAGCAAAGCCTGGGACAAATAGGAAACAGGAAGTAGTGTGTTCCTTCTTTCTTTAACCTCTGGCCATCCTCTTGTGCTGTGATTGGTGGAGAATATATGGGCAAAATATAAATGTGGTCTGCAGAGTCCCAACAGAGTTTAGAAGGATGGGTCAAAGCTGAGAAAGTACATTTAATCATTGATACAATTTATAATAGTCTTTCCATAAATTTTTAACTTCCATACTACATCCAAAACAACTCCATACATCTTCCGAATGAACTGTAGTTACTTTCAGTACAAAGAATGTCTCACTCTTTCCCCAGAGCAGGGACACACAAGGTGCCAACAGTGATGCCAGGCATTTCCAGGTGCTGTTATTCTGTAAATTCTGTCACAGATCTATCTCAACACTCTGTTATCTATACACAAAATTGGAATGCTAACCATCACCAACAGATCTTATATCAAATTAAGGGAAAGGAGAAGAAGTAAGAGATGAGTTAATATGAGACACCTGGGTGGCAGTCAGTTAGGCATCTAACTCTTGCTTTTGGCTCAGGTCATGATCCTGCAGCTGTGGGATCAAGCCCTGCATCAGGCTCTGCACTTAGCATTGAGTCTGCTTCAGATTCCCTTTCCTACTCTCTCAATAAATAAATAAAAAATTAAAAATCTTTAAAAAAAGAAATTACTTAATACGTACTTATACATAAGAAAGACAATAAGTGTCATAGTCCTATAACTTTCATCGTCCACTGCTCAGTCTGTGTTTTCTTTACAGGAACTGAGCAGGTTGGGATTTTTTACTCTGTGGAATGACCCAAACCTTCATTGTTAAACTCTGAATTATGAGTGGATCTGCATTGTTGTTGCCACTTAAGTTTTCCTGTAATTTTTTCTTACTGGATATGGAAGTACAAAGAGGCCAGACTGAATACCATTTCCCATAATCCACTTTGTTTGCCCCATGAAGAATAAAACTTCCCCCAAATCTAGAATCAAATAACTGGGAGAAGAGCACCTGGGTGGCTCAGTTGATTAAGCGACTGCCTTCGGCTCAGGTCATGATCCCAGAGACCCGGGATCAAGCACCGCATTGGGCTCCCTGCTCAGCGGGAAGCCTGCTTCTCCCTCTCTCACTCCCCCTGCTTGTGTTCCCTCTCTAGCTGTGTTTCTCTCTGTCAAATAAATAAATAAAATCTTTAAAAAAAATAACTGGGAGAGTAACTCCTTTCTTTGCCTGTCAGATTCAATGGCATGAGGCTTCCAAAAGACCAAATGGTTGTCACAACCTTAATTTCAATGGAATTATTATCATGGTCTGGTGAAAGAATTCTGTGAAGCAAGACCTTCAAACTCTTGAGTGGACCCATAACTGGGTAAACATTTACTTTCAGTTGGAGCAGCGTATTCAGTAAAATTATCTGGAAACGAGGCCCAAGTTTTCCCCTTCTCACTCAGCTAGTCATAAGGAACACTCCTCACCCTAATACTCCAGGTATAGTTTGAAGGGAAGGAGATAACGGAGGCATTAATGAAAGTTATCTTATCTATATGGCCCTATAACTTGTATCTTTATGACTTAAAGATCAACCAAGTTCTTAAATTCTTTTCCACCTGATAATAAGTTGTGACTACTCATATCCAGTCTCATGGTTTGTTGGGTCACATATCACCAACTCATGACAAGTGGCTTAGTTCTTATGGTCACTTGAAGAAGCATCATTAGATATTCAGCTTTCATTAGGGCTTAGGGGTAAACCAGAAGCCATTTCTCCAAAAGAAAATCATTATTTGCAGAAGACTTTAGTTTACTATGAAACATCAGAGATCTGAGCAATGCCTTCTCTATTTTGTATTTTCCAGAGGTTCTGTACATCCACAGAAGCTGCAAATATCATTCTATCTCATTGGTCAAAGGCCCAGGTAGGAGAGCATCTTGCACTATAGCTTGGATTTTCTGCAGAACCTCCTCTTGCTGATTCCTGCCTTAAAACTAATAGGCATATGGGTCACTTGATAAGTGGGTCAGAGTAGCATATTCAAATGCTACTATAAACCCACCAAAATCCAAAAGTCATACCAGGCCTTTTCCTTCTAATTCAGTGGTAGCCATTGCAAGATGAAATAACGTCATTCTTCCTTTACAAAATTGACGTGCTTTAGATCACCAGGTGCCTGAACATCATAGAAATGCTAGGGTCCTAAATTTTCACGGAGCATATCTCCTATATTCTGGCTCACATATTATCCTACTAAGATGTCCAAATACCTCTTATGTCTGTTCATTTAGTAAGTTATCCCAAAATCACTAGTGCAGTGGCCCATGTGATATTCTGTAAAATATCAAGATGATCAATCTCTCTGTGAAATGTATTGGGGAGACAGCAAGATAGTTGATGAGCACCTGAGGTATGACTTAGATGTTCTCTTGGTCCTACCAGGAAAAAGCAAACCACTTCTGGTGGTTCTTATTAACTAGTGCAGAGAAAGGAACATTTGACCAATCAACATCTGCATATCCAGGGCTGCATTAATTGCTTTAGTAAATATAACAGAGAGGAAGGGTAGCTACAGCTACAGCCATCATCTGATTATGTTTATGATAATCCAAAGTCATTCTTGAACATTTTCCCCTCTTTTGCATAAGAAAAAGAGACAAATTAGATGTAAACATACATCTACATTTTTCAAGTCTTTGCTGATGGCACAAATCTCTGTAAACCCCCTGCAAGTGTATTGTCATTGGTTTGTATACTAACAGGGAGAGGACGTTTTAGGGGCTTCCACTTTGTCTTATAATGGATCTTGTTTCAAAAGTCAGAGTGTCTCTTCTAATCATTCATTCCACAAAATAAGAAAATACCCATAAGTTTGACTCATGAATCCATTGGTCCACCAGGATTCAGACTTTGGCCCAAACTTTGCTTATCATGTCACCAGTATAGGTCCCTACTTTCACTGGAATTCCCTAATGGATTTTTTGGGTGCCCAGGAAATAGCGCCAATTCAGAACTAATGCCTAGTAATTCCCCAAAGATATAGGTATTTCTCTTTTCTCCAGGATATAGTAACTTCTTTAAATGGTCAGAGATACCTTTGGCACAACATAGAAGAGGACTTATTTATACACTTGTATTCATACTGCAGAGTCCCTTCTTCAAGGGCATCTGCCTACACTTTAGTCAAGGCACTCTGGGTTTGTGACTGGCTTATGTATGGAACCTAGATAAAAGTTGGCGATCCTCCATTGTGGTGTCTTAAATCCAGATTCTGACCACAGGTCTGGAAATTTTCCCTGTTATAAAGATCAACTAATATTTTAGTAGGCCGTCTCTCTCTTTCACTGTAGGGACGCCATGGTCAATTCACCACTTCCAAAGATTCCAGTGGGTCAAAACATTTCATGACTACTTCATCCCTTTCCTATTTACGGTTAGTGTACCATCTTTGTCTTTGGAAGTTAGGCGCTGTCAGTTGAACTCTGCCATTCTAGGGCTCTGTCACTTCCACTCTTTGAAACTGGGGGGTCCACCTCAATGTTGGCATTTCCTTCCTTGATACCTAGTGTACAGAAGGCAGTCACCACAGAGCTTCACAAAGACGCTGGTGCCCTACTCCTTAATGAGTTTCTCAACGCCTTAATGCTGGGAAGGTCCTCTGGTTATCTCAGGGAATGTAGTGGATGGGTGGGTATACAGTCATGGAGTCATGTATTCACTAAAATATATTTGTTTCTCTAAGCTACCATTAAGTCCAGGGTTCAACCAAATAAACTGATGGTGAGCATATAGCATAACAAGTGTAGTTGTTGAATCACTATGTTGTGTGCCTGAAACTAATGTTCAAATAAAACAACAACAACAGCAACAAACCCAAAAATTGTCAGAGCTATCTACAACAGTGTGACCTAGAATATTAAATCCAAAATCTCTGGCAGGTGCACCCATCTCAATAATTCTGGCTCTATATGGCATTTTAATGTATTTTCCCTGATATAAGATCATGAGAACCCATTCTCATACAGATTCCTTGGCTTTCTGACAACATAAATCAGCAAATCCTTGCAATTACTTTGGTGCAAAAACTATTTCCTCCAGTCAGATCTTGTTCTTCTCTCCCTAGAGATGATAATACATGACATCAGCTTTGGGTGTTGTGGCAACAAAAGGTAGCTGAGTTGGATCTTAAGGAAAATAGACCTCCCCTCACGGGGCAACTACCCTAGGTAAGCTTTTATGAATCTTTTAGTAAAGGAAGGCTTTACCGGATTCGTATTCTGGAGGGCAAGCTACTTCAGCTGGAATGATGCTTAATTTTGTACATCAATTCAAGTGGGTCACAAGATGCCCAGATATCTGTTCCAACATTATTTTAGGGTGTTTTTGGAAGGGATTAGCATTTGAATCAGTGAAGTAACTCTCTGCTTGTTTGCTGGAGCTGTACTTCCATCTTCTCCTGCCCTTAGTGCTCCTGGTTCTCAGGCCTTCAGACCTGAACTGGATTCCCACCGTTTGGTTTGGCTTTATTTATCCCATTTTATAAATCAATACAGTGTTAAAGGTAGTTGCTTCCCTATAGCCATCTCATCTTCCTATGGAGCATAATTCTCACTACATTTGCAACTATCCGTATACCTAGTTAAAGGCTTAAAATTTCTACCCTTTCTTAAAACTAGGTGAAAACATGAGACTACGTTCTATTTCCTGAGACATAATTGGAAGTGCTGTGTGGGAATTCTGAGAAGTACACTAAAGGAACCTAACCTGGTTGGGTGTTCTATTAATGATACCACAGTTTCCTCAGGTTGGGAAAACTCTCAGCCATTATTTCTTCAAATAACCTCTCTGATCCTTTCTTCTTCCTCTTTTCCTTCTGGTATACCAGCTATTCTTATGTTGACTCTACTAATGGAGTCTGATAGTTCTCAGAGGATTTCTTCACTTTTTAAAAATCTCTCTCTTGCACCTGAATCATTTCTGGATTCCTATCTTCCAGATTGCTTATTCTCTCTTCCATCTGATCTCTGTTTCCAATGCTTTTTAATGCATTCTTCATTTGTTTATTGAGTTCGATAGCTCCAGGATTTCTGTTTGGTTCTTTTTTTTTAGCATTTTAGTCTCTTTGGTTAAAGTACTCCTGTTCACTAATTTTATTCCCAAGTTCACTGAATTGCCTCTGTGAGTTTTATGTTAGTTTTTTGAATTTTTTCATAACTGTTGAATATGAGTTCACAATATTCCATGTCTCTGGTTGCTGAGAAATTTCCTTCATTTTATTTTTGTGATACTATATTACTGTGATTTTTCCTGGCGTTTGATGAAAAGGGCCTCTGCGGCTGCATCTGAAGTAGTGAACGCTTTTCTTATTTAGGTAAGGTTTGTTCGCTTGGATTCTGACACTTCGAGTTGGCCATTAGAAACCTTTCTTTTGTTTTCCAGTAGATGGCGCTTTAGCACAAGGTTTTAGTTTCTGTTCCTTGAGCTCTTTGGCCTCTGTATTTCTTTCCCAGGGGTCAGAAGAAAAACTGATAACATTATTTTTAAAAAAAGAATAGTTGAACAACAACAACTACAACAACAACAACAACAACAACAACAACAACAAGAAAGGCTGTTGGCTTAGCAAAGGGAGGCATGGGCTTAGCCCTTGAGGCTTTGGGTGTGCCCACGACCTAGTGGGTAGACCCTCCAGCAGGGGAGTCCCAGAGGTCCTGGGAGGGTCTCTTACTGAACCCCAGGGCTGACAGCAGGAAATGTGTTCCTCCAGAGCTCTTGGTCCGCCTTCCTCTTCTCTTCGCTCTTTCCCGCCATGGAGGCCTTTTCTCAGAGATCTGGGCACTATTGAAGAGCAGCAGGCCCCTCCAGCTGCAGCCTTTGGTGCCAGGCAGACGTCCACTCACCACTCTTACCTCCCACCTTTTTTGCGAGGGGGTTCCTATTGCTGCTGCTACCGCTGCCACCTCTGCCACCGCCCGCCCCCCTCCCACCGCTCCGCCCCGCCCCCCGTTGCCTTCCAGATTCTTTTGCCTCTGCAGCCTCCGCGAGGTCCAGCCCGCCCACCTTGCGCAGATGGATCTCTCAGGTGTCCCGGTGGAATTTGGGCTAGTTGGCAACGGAGGGGGAGGCACAAAAAGAACGACTCACGTGGCCATGAAGCTGATGTCACTCAGAAGGTTTTTCTTGCAAGCTTGAACCATCATTTTCCAGATCACAGATTGCTTTACATTTTTAACTAGGGCCTCTGTTTTCACCTCAGCTGTGAGCTTCGTTTTCACTAGCTTGCAGTGATTGCAGAAAGAATACAGCTGTAGAAAGGTCCAGAAATTGCACGCTTTTCCAGATCCTGTTGCAGGTGGCGTACTGCCAGGGGAGCCCTGCGACTGCTCTCCGGAGGAGGCTGGAGGATGGCAGGGGCCTTGATGCCCCTACACTCCCTGCCAGGCGGCTGTGCACTGTGCCGAGGGCATTCTTTTTCTCTGAAGTCACCTGTGTCCTTTAGAGTTTGAGGCAGGATACATTTTTTTTTTTTTTACTGATTTATTAGCCTTTTTTAATATTGTAAATTATAGTGTGGAAATAAAAAAATCTGGGAAAATCTAACTCCAAATTATAAAAAAGACATTTGATGTCAACCTTCCTGGGCGTGTTGTCATCTTTTTCATTTTGCATACTCACTCTTAAGCCATCCGAGGTATGATGTCTTAATAATTAATACAGTGAATTAGCATAATTAACATATTTATAACAATGAATTAATCTTTATCTTTTGTTTAACACTAAAACTTTGTGAGTTAAGTAGATAATGATTAAAAATTATATCACTAGGTCCCTGATTTAATTAGTATTCTTTTAACTTGAAAGTTACAGTGGTTAGGTAATAAAAATTCTAAATTGAGATCACTTAATGATCATTTAATGAAATGATTGAGATAATTTCAAAGAAAAAAACCACTTTCTTTGGTCCCATAGTATATCATAAAGTCTCCAAAAAAAGAGTCATTCAAAACAGGCACATTACGTGGGAAGTTTTATAGGCTAATGATTCAGTTTTTAGCTAAAGGCTACTTCTACACAGTAATGGAGTGTCATGACACCACCACTGACTGTTGGAGCTTTTGAGGTTGGTAAGGATGGAAAGGAGGGAAACAGGAATATCATGGGAAACCTTAGGAGGCCTGGAAGCCACAGGTAAGACTGATGCATCTGGAAGGATTTATCTGCAAAACACTTCACACAGAAGCCTGCAAACCTGGGACACAGCTCTGGGGAGGAGTGGGTAGTGATCGTCTCTGGGCTTGGGTAGATCACCTAGCTTGGGATACTTCTGAGAATAAAAAGGAGTACGTGAATTAAAAAAATTTTTTGAATTGTCAATGTACTGACCAATACATTGATTCATTATAGTGGCAGATCTGTAAAATAATTGCATTCAAAAATCAATTATTTCTAAAAATTGAAATAGCATACATTTGTGTATATTGAAGAGAAATTTTAAATGACTTTATACTGATTATCTGATCATTAAAATAATAGAAACATTATTCTTCCTATATATTCAAATACTGTAATACTTTACATTCAAATACTTTTTTTTAAAGATTTTTTTTTTAATTTTTTATTATTTGACAGAAAGAAACACAGCCAGAGAGGGAACACAAGCAAGGGGAGTGAGAGAGGGAGAAGCAGGCTTCCCGCCGAGCAGGGAGCCCGATGTGGGACTCGATCCCGGGTCTCCAGGATCATGACCTGAGCCGAAGGCAGTCGCTTAACCAACTGAGCCACCCAGGCGCCCTATGTTCAAATACTTTAATGAACTTTTTTGTTAACATATAATGTATTATTTGTTACAGGGGTACAGGCCTGTGATTCATCAGTCTTACACAATAATCAGCTTTAAGACATACCTCTTTTTTAAACACCATGGTGCTGGTATTTTTCTGAAAATATTGTTTTCAATATAGTTGTTATTTAAAATTGTTAAAAATTAAATTGCCTGCAGTCTTCTTCAAAGTTCCCTTTGGAGTTAATAAACTGGGAATTATTGGTACTTTCTGTTGAGTTCTTTCTATGGACCTGAATACTTTTAATTGAAAAAAACTCCCTCCACAGATGTTGAAACATTTAGCAATGGCAAAGTAAATTCTGCCATGTGGAAGATATGATAATAACAAACGTTCTGAGTGGAGTGCAGAGGCCTGGAAAAAATGTTGATCTTACTAAGTTAAGAAAACTATGAGGCAGACAAGCCCTTGGATTCAGTTGTGATGCAGACATAATTCACAGTGTGTCCACACTAGCTGTGGTGGTGTTCCGACATAAAGAGAACCTGCAGCTGTCCAAATGCACAAGGATTTGTAAATAAGCCTGTTTCAGAGTGCTTTTTGTTTAATCCACATGTGCCTGCATGTGCCCTTGGAAGGGAGGTGTAAGTAAAATTGCTTCTGGAAAGGGTCAGGAAAAGACGTGAGTTATTGAAAGAGTTTCCCACACATCAGCTTCTGTTCCCTTTGAAATGTGTCTCTTCTACCACTAAATGAGAGCAGAACAGAAGCTGGAGGTAGAGTGTGAAGACTGGCAAACTCATTCCAGCTGATTTTAATGCAACTATTAGAACTACTTTGTTTAAAAAAAAAAATCCAGGAAGAGTGCCAAACTGGGTAGTTCCATAAGGACGCCAGGTATAATTTAAGACTGTTCTGGGCAGACCAGGACAGATGGCCCTCCAACTCATCCTTTTTTTTTTTTTTTTTTTTAAGATTATATTTATTTATTTGACAGAGAGAAATACAGCCAGAGAGGGAACACAAGCAAGGGGAGTGAGAGAGGGAGAAGCAGGCTTCCCACCGAGCGGGGAACCTGATGCAGAGCTCAAACCCGGGACTCTGGGATCATGACCTGAGCTGAAGGCAGATGCTTAACCAACTGAGCCACCTAGGCGCCCTGAAACAACTCATCTTTTTTTTTTTTTTTAAAGATTTTTATTTATTTATTTGACAGAGAGAGATCACAAGTAGGCAGAGAGGCAGGCAGAGAGAGAGGAGGAAGCCGGCTCCCTGCTGAGCAGAGAGCCCGATGCGGGCCTCGATCCCAGGACCCTGAGATCATGACCTGAGCCGAGGGCAGATGCTTTAACCCACTGAGCCACCCAGGCGCCCTGAAGCAACTCATCTTATAGATCAGTGCTCTCCAATAGAAATATAAGACAAGTCAGAGAGGTGATTTAAAATTTTCTAGTAATCACATTTTTAAAAAGCCAGAGAAACAGGCGAAATTAATATCTTTTACCCAGTATCTCCAAAATATTATAATTTTAAAGGTAGTCTGCATTAAGTTGTTCATGAGCTATTCCATATTCTTTTTTTTTTGTACTGTCTTTGAAATCTGGGGTGTATTTATAGTTACAGTTTCTTTCTCTTTCCAGTGCTCAGCACCACCTGTGGTGAGTGGCCGCTGTGTAGAAGAGCCCACCTAGAGCTGATTAAGCTGTGCCTGTGCCTGTGCTCACTGCACCTGAAGTTGTGCAGCTGGTGAGCACCAGAGTGGTTTTTTTATTTTTTTTAAGATTTTATTTATTTATTTGACAGAATTGCAGTGAGAGAGGGAACACAAGCAGGGGGAGTGAGAGAGGGAGAAGCAGGCCCCCTGCCGAGCAGGAAGCCCGATGTGGGACTCGATCCTGGGACTCTGGGATCATGACCTGAGCCCAAGGCACAAGCTTAACAGCTGAGCCACCCAGGCGCCCTGCAGAGTGGGTTTTGAACCCAGGTCTGGTGATGCCAGTGTCAGTGTCCCTTCCATTCTTTTCTCCAGGAGCAGCCTTATCTCTCAGCCTTGGGGATGAGGGACCTCAACTTGATCACTGCACCCCAGTGTTCCCTAAGCTCACCTTGACAGAGCTAGCTTTTCCTTCCTTTGCCTTCCTTCCCTTCTGACCTAATCACCGCAACTGATTTTCTGCATGGGAGGACCCATATCCGTCTGACCCCAAGGATCACAGACTGGTGAGAATCAGTATAGGGGGAGGGGCCAGCCAGCTCACGGGGGCATCCACATGGCCAGCAGGGTGGGCAGCTGGGCACCTGGCACATGCGGGGGTGCAGGATGGGGGTGTTTGCAGAACAGTCTGTGTGAGGCCCTGTGCTCAAACACAATCTGACTGTAGTGGGATTAGGGTGCTGTCTTCCACAGCAGTTTTGGGGATTATTTTGTTATTATATATATATATATATAATTTATATATATATATATAATTTTATTCAGGGACTTTGAGATCTAGGAATCCCATTGAGATTCAAAGAGACCATCTGAAAAAGTACCCACATATCAGTCGAATTATTTTATTTTTTTAACTTTATTTTATTTTTTCAGTGTTCCAAGATTCATTGTTTATGCCCCACACCCAGTGCTCCATGCAATACGTGCCCTCAGTACCCACCACCAGGCTCACCCATCCCCCCCACCCCCTTCAGTCGATTATTTTTTAATGGTGGGCTGATAACTGTCATTTGCACACAGTGCTCTTTCCTTCCAAGGAAAGATACCAGAAGACAAAAATCCGCATCACAGAGTTTATATTGAGTAGAAAATGAAAACAAAAGTTGAATATGCTGAGGATAAAATCTCCCCAAGCTAGATGTTGTAGTTTGAATTGTGTTCCCTCCCATTCACTGTTGAAGTCCTGCCCCCTGTACTTCACACTGTGTCTATATTTGGAGGCAGGGTCTTTAGAAGAGGTAATTAAAGTAAAATTAAACCATGTGGGTTTTCCTAGTCCAGAATGACTAGAGTCTATACAAAAGGAGGAGATTGGGACACAGGTACACAGGTTGGAAGACTATGTGAAGACACAGGGAGAAGGCAACTGCCTGAGAAACAAGGAGAAAGGCCTCAAGAGAAACCAACCCCACTGACATCTTGATCTCAGACTTTCAGTCTCCAGACTGAGAAAATAATGTCCTGTGGTTCATGTCACCCAGAGTGTGGAAGTTAGCTACCTCAGTCCTAGCAAACTAACACACCGGTGTGGATGCTGAATTGATCACATCCATTTCTGGGTTTCTTTCTAGTTTGAGGATCACTTGATTCAGATGCCTCCATTTTGGATCAGTCTGACCTGGTGACACAGTTTTTTTTTTTTATTATTTGGATTTAACTTTTCTGGATTCCTTTCATCCTTCATTATCACATCCAATGTATTAAATTTATTCTGTAATGATTTCAACTACTTTTGTGTGCCCAGGGACAATAGTAAAAATATATAAAGATTTAAAAGTGATAAATCAAGCTAAAAACTGTTAAATGACGAATGTCCTATCCTCAGACCTTTCCAAACGGTGATGGAGAGGTCCAGGTGTGAAGTTCCAGATCTGGGACTCACCCAAATGCCCCCTGGAGTGTGATGGTGGAATGAGGGGCCACTCCTCTTCTCTGTCACCCTGGAGTCCATGACCTGGCAACAGGACACCCCTCAGGCCTAAGGACACAGACTGATGTATAGGCCAACTCCCTTTCACCTGGACCTAAGAATGGGGTTGCATTTCAATTTAGTCTCCTTCAGAAATAAATTGACAAGGGACACCTGGGTGGCCCAGTCAGTTGAGCGTCTGCCTTCAGCTCAGGTCATGATTCTGGGATCCTGGGATCTAGCCCCACATCAGGATCCTGCTCAGTGGAATCTTCTCCCTCTCCCTCTGCTCCTACCCCCTGCTCATGCGCATGCTCTCTCTTTGTCTCTCAAATAAATAAATTCAATATTAAAAGAAAAAAAAAAGAGATTGCCAAGTACTTAGCTCTCATTGAGCAAATGACTTCTAATTCCTGCAAATAGTTTTTTCCTAGCATGACTTGATATATATGAGCTTAATTGGTTCACTTCCACTGTTTTAGCAACTTTCTGCCCTTTGGTCTTCTAACAAACATAAACCGTGCAATTGGGTGGCCCCAGACCCTACCTCACGTGCTGCATGGGAAGTAATCAGACTTCCTCCCCACAGGGCTGCCTCACCTGCAGGGCCTGGACCTTTTGCATGGCTCAGCCACTTCCTTTCAAACTCCATCCACAGCAACACCAAGAATACTGGGCTCCTGGGCTTCATCAGTACCCAGTTCTCCCTTGTCATTTCCTGCACAACCAGCTGAAATCCAGAGCCTCCCGCAGTGCATTTCCTTGTTAGGAAGAAAATGTCCATTGAATGAATCTCGGATTACATGATCGAGATTATGTACCTCTTTACATTTTGTTCTCTTTCAGTTTGTGAACGTTTGGGCTTTTTTTTCATCATGTATTCAAGTAATTTATTAAAGTATTTTTATATTTTACTTGAGCTATAGTTTTTTTTTTCTTTTAAAAAATATTTTCTTTATTTATTTGAGAGAGAAACACAGCTAGAGAGGGAACACAAGCAGGGGGAGTGAGAGAGGGAAAAGCAGGCCTCCCACCCTCCCCTAGCAGGGAGTCCGATGTGGGGCTCTATCCCAGGACTCTGGGATCATGACCTGAGTCGTACACTTAACAACTGAGCCACCCAGGCGCCGTGAGCTGTAGTTTTTATAAGGCAGAACAAATACTTTTTGATGTTTCTAACACATAAAAAAATGCTGTTTCATATATGATTAAAGGCCTTCTTAAAATCTTTGAGGCCTTTGTAGTTCCTCATGAAAAGGTAGTTAATGAAAATTAATCTCATGAGAAAAAGACTGTGTATAACAAACACAATTTCCTACAACCAATTGTGCTTAAAATGTAGTTTCCTATAACAATCAGAATGTTAAGGTTATAAACCTTTGGAAATATTAAGTTTTTATTAAATTTATTAAAAAATTTATTTTTTAAAATTATTTTAGAAGTTTTATTTATTTATTTGACAGAGAGAGAGAGAGAGAGCGCGCGAGAGAGAACACGCAGGTAGAGAGGGAAGAGCAGTCCCCTTGCCAAGCCGAGAGCCTGAGCCCAGGATCCTGGGATCATGAACTGAGCCACCCAGGCGCCCCATGGGGTGAGCCTTTTATTTTGATGAGATTCTTTTTTTGTTGTTGGGGCACTCGGGTGGCACAGTCCCTTGAGCTTCCATCTCTTGGTTTCTGCTCAGGTTATGATCTCAGGGTCCTGAGATTCAGACCCGTGTGGGGCTCCATGCTCATGTTGCAGTCTGCTTGAGATTCTCTCTCCCTCTTTTCCCTGCCTCTCACTCTTATGCTTTCTCTCTGTCTCAAATAAATAAGTGAATCTTAATTTTTTTGTCTTTGTAATGAGCTAACAGAAGGAAAGAGACACACAGACATAGACTAGCTAGAGATTTAACCTATTTTTTTAAATAATAATGAATAAATCGTAAGCAACCTTTCTTTTCTCTCTAAACAAAAAGTAATGGTCAGTCTATCTCTTTGTATTGCTAAAAGCACATTTGTCAAAGTTTTCAAGTGAGAAACTTGTGACTCTAAGTTTTAATTATGATTAAAATCGAGGCTGACAAAGAATTTTGGGTCCATAATCACTATCATCACCCTCTTTTAGATCCTTAACCATTATAATGTATTTATTTAAAAGAACTGTTTCCTTGCCATTTCTGTAGATAAAGTACAGAAAAGTATTATATGTATTACATAATATGTGTGTATTTTGACTATTATTCTTTCATAGGTTTCAATTCTTACATTGTTTTGCCGAAAAGTTTTCTTTAACTGGGTTGAGTCCAACATCTGGAAAAGGAAAGGGAGCTTGACATGAGAAATTAGCTGCCTTTCTAATCAGACCCCTGGTTTTATGATTTGAGCCTCCTAAATGGATCTTGGGTCCCCTCCTTATTAGTAAGGCAATATTCTTATTCAGGGATTGCCATGAAGTGAGGTGCGCAGCAGTGTGACCTGGCTGTTTTAGGTGCTTCTTAAACGTAGTTTTAATTGACACTGACTCAGGTGGAAAAGTTATTCCCCTTCAATCCTTCCAATTACATAAAGGAAAAATCTCAATCTGAAACTAAAAAATCAGTCACCTCAGGTTAGGGTCCTTACCAGGCAAGGATGCCTAACTAGGATTCAAGAGTGTGATTTTGTTTCCTGGAATGTATTTTTCTATTTTTCTATAGAAACATATAAATATACATATATTTTATTTATGACATTAATAATCTAATGTCATGACATTAATAATCTAAAGTTTCTTTTAAAAATGAGTTACTAAAAATGTTAAATTAAAGCCCATATTTACTGTTTCCATAAAAATTGCAAAGATGGGAACTAAGCATTCAAATGTACGAAGCACTGTTCTAATTCAAACTCTTATCATTCTCATAGACTGTTGTAAGGGCTTGTTCTCCTTGCCTTCGTTGCCTCCATGTTGCTCAAACATTTCATCACTCTTAAGTGATAAAGTTACTGTCTTGCTGCAGAGGTTCCTCTATGGCCTATGGAAAAATCTAAATTCTTTGGCATGGCTCCAGGTGCTCAGCATCTGGACCCATCTCTTGCCATCACTCCTTCCTGTGTGTTCCATGTTTTAGCCGCACCAACCTACCTGAGGCCTTGATCATGAGAATTACAAAGAAAAGTCTCTACATCTTTGTAGATATGTTATACTTCTGTTAAAAGCAATTCCCTCAATTATGTGCATATAGAATGGGGGAGAGGATTTATGATTCCGGAAGTTTTTCTAGCAGAGATATTTGATAGTGATGAAAAGGATACACGTGTTTTGAGCTGAGGGCAAAAGTTGTTGGAAATGAACCATTGACAGGAGGGAAAAGCAGATGAGAATGTCGTCTCAAAACTTCCTTTTGTTCTGTCTTTGCCAGAAGTTAGACTTTCACTCACTTTTCGGGAGAAGCCCAGTCTATTCTGGAAAAGCCACTGGTGTGAGTTCTGTAGTTGTATTTATAGAGTGTGGTAGGTCAGACTAGTTTGCAGCCTGTGGGGCAGTCCTGTCTCCCTCTCAGTACGTGTGTTCTTTGGGTTTTGTGAGGATTAGCTGAGTCGCTAAAGTACTTAGCACAGTGCTTGGGCACACAGTGAACTCCACACAGCCACTTGCCATTCTTTCATGTGTCATAATATTGGCAAAAGTAGAGATACAGAGTTTGGGCCAAAGCCATTAGTGCATCTATGTTTCCACTCACTGTCCCTCTTCCCTGGTTTCTTCTGGAGTGTTCTGAAGCAAAGCAAAGACATGACAACATTTCATCCGCAAATATTTCACTCTATAATATATATAATGCTAAGATACCTAATATGTAATTGAACAGCTGCAGAATATTTCACTCAATAGACTTTTAAACAAAATCTTTATTTAAACTTTTTTTTGTCTAGCCTGCTAGATTTTTAGGTGGTTGATTATAAACTTTTCACTCTATTTCTTACTATATACATACATATATATATATATATATATATATATCACATACATGTATGTATATTGTAATATATACATATTATATATTTAGTATAAAATTATATGTTTATATAATTATAATAATTCCTCCAGATTAAATCACGAGATCAAAGAGTATGAACTTTTTAAAGACACTCACTTGATACATATTCTTGTTTTTCAACACTTAAGATGCACATTTGGTATTAATAAATGTCCTACTGTTACAAGCAGCGTGAGCATTTAGTCTGTTGCATTCATTGCTTCATTTCCAACATCTAAAGCAATGCTTGACACAAAATAATGCCCAATAAATGTTATGAATGAATGAATGGTGCTCCTTTTCCATAATTCCTGCTTACATTCATTCGTTTGACAAATATATACTGAGGACCCTCTGTTCCAGACATCGTACCTCCATGTTGTAGTAAATGATGTTGCCCCACTTCTGTCTTTATTAAGAGGTCTCTAACCTCCCCCATTCAGTGTTCTGGTCTGTGCTGCCTTATGTAAGATGCATGGCTGGTGCCAACCCACGACTCTTGGTCTGTGAGTAGATTAGCATGGAGATTGAGAGTGATCATGTAGAAACAGGTATGGCAGTATGATAGTAATTTTATATTTTATGAATATGATAATAAAAGATTCTTTTGTATTTTGAATGTATTTTTAAATGTATGTAAAAATTCCTAGTAATTTATTTTTATTATATTTCACAAATGCATTTATCAAAGAAGGGGAAAAGGACACTAGTCTTCCACTAAAGATAGGATGAGAAGCAATGCTCTGTTCTATTTCAGTGAAGGAAGGAAAAAAACAAGAACTTTTCACTTGTATTTTTATATATCATGAGTAAGTAAAACAATTGAGCTACAATAGTATTCGGTTCTGATGAAGACTGTTCTCGTGAGTTTCCTGTGTCTGGTCTCTTTTCAAGCAAACTTGCAAAGCCTCCTGAGAGAATAACTGGGAAGCCATAACCCCCAGGGCCAAGAGTGTCATGTTATCTCTGCTTTCAGCATATTGTAGTGTTCAACAGCTTGGTTGGGTCTAGCTAAACGTATTTGCAGATTGCATTCTCTGGTATTAACTAAACCACGACTGCAAAATGAGCAAGAAACTAAGAATATTCCTGCAAAGATGTGTACCTGGGTGGCTCAGTGGGTTAAAGCCTCTGCCTTCGGCTCAGGTCATGATCTCAAGGTCCTGGGATCGAGGCCCACATCAGGCTCTCTGCTCGGCAGCGAGCCTGCTTCCTCCTCTCTCTGCCTGCCTCTCTGCCTACCTGTGATCTCTCTCTGTCATATAAATAAATAAAATCTTTTTTAAAAAAGAATATTCCTGCAAAGAAATCATAAATTAAAATAATGGCACCAACATAAACACACACTAAAAATTAAAAAGTGGCAGAACAGTTGCTTTTATAACTAAAAAAGATCTTTATCAGTCATATTATAAGGCAAAAAGTAAAAAAAAAAAAACAAAGTGACATCTCAGAATGAATCACACAAAAATTGAGGTTATGAAGAAGAAAGAATTGAAAAATGTATTTACAATGTACTAATGAACCTCCATTTAGTATCTTGACAGATAAACTAGTAATAGCACAGAGGAATTGCGAGAGTACAGTCTTTATAAAACAGGCATCCATACATGAAAACAAATCTCTACATCTTTGTAGATATGTCAGTAAAGATGGAAGCTCTCCCATAGTCATTCAGGGCTGCATGTTCCTTGTTATAAAAAGAAAGTTAAAATCCCCATAAAGAGAGAAAATCTTCAATATCATGCTTTCTAGACAAGCACCGTGATTTTTTTCTAGACAGGTTTTTTGAGGTTTGCCAGTCTGTGTTTACAAGACATGCCCTCTCCTCCCTCCTAAGGTTCAGAGGGCCTTTGTCATTGCCATCCTAGAAGCTGGTCTTAGTTGGTAAAAACGCCCACAGTCGGTATGTTAAAAAAAAAACAGTGTTATGATCCCACAACTTCTCTTAGGAATAATCTCTTTCATCTTGCAAAGTAATTCTTAATCAACAACAGTGGAGATTTTAAATGTGAAGTCTGTGGTCTTCTTTTTAAGAATACTCAACACTTCACAAAATTTCATTAAATTAGATGAAAAAGTGATTAGAAGCCATTTTTCAAGTTTCTGGATTTCATAGCAAAGGCAAAAAGCCACATTGTAGTGGGGGAAATACCAGAGCCAACCGAAACACAAGTGTGGTTAAAGAAGTTGTGCTTACCGCTTTGCAGTGTGGGAGAATGCACATGGGGGAAACAATGGCTGCCTCAGGAAGGTTTTGGGAAGAAACGGTGGTAAGATTTGAGCTTGTGTTAGATGATTTTGGAGGAGGGTTGAAACAACAGCTAAGGAATGACACTGTCAGGAAGCAGTACGTTCCTTTACTAAATCTCATTTATGCAATGAGAAACATTTATAAGGAAACCTCAGTGACTTATCCTAACCAGGAGAGGGCGATGTCTGGTCATTTTATGGTTTGAACATGGTGTTTTGACTGTTCAGAAGGCTGGACAGGGTGGTGGTGCTTTCCGGTGTTGGTGGATCATAGCCACAAAATGGCCTTGTCGATGTTGGTGTGAAGTGGTTTGTTCCACAGGAGAACACTTCTTTGTTCTGTGAGTTTTCTGTGAGTGCTGTGCCAGATCCTGGATGTCAGGGGACTGTTTCTAAGAACTTTGGCAATTACTCTGAGGAGCTAGGAAGCTATCCCAGGGCTTGAGCAGAGGAATACCACCATTTGTCTTTTGTTTAAAAAAGACCACCTGGGATAATTTATTTCACAATAGAGTACTTTTATATATTTCAGGAAGACAAAGTTATGCATGAATCTTCCGCAAAATGGCTTCAAATCCTGCTTCCTTCGGCTGGTCAGATTTTTGACAAGGAATCTTGCATTGCATCTTAATGAGTATGACAGAATACATCTTGAAGAATAACAACCCTGATTTTTTTGTACATGATTTGTTCAATGTTCATTCTATAATAATTTAACCAAAGTTTGGAAAATAAAACATACCCTTTTAAAATAATTTTACTTGGCTCTCTCAGACATTGTCAAGGAACCTAATCGAATTGGCTTGAATAGAAAAAGAAAAAGAAAGAGAAAACTACCCTAATAAGCCATTTGATGTTAGACTGTAGAAGTAAAAGAGAAATTTGTATTTTCTTAGCGAATTTTAGTGGAAGTTTAAGCTCCTCACACAAGATGCTCAGTGCTACACATTCAGGCAAACAAATAGAAAAGCACCTCAGAAGTTAGGAGTCTCAAGTCTTAATGCGGCTTGTCCTCCTTTCTGAAACTGAAGGAGTGTCTAGAGAGGTGTGGTCTCTGCCAGGCTGCACTGTCACGGTGTCAGGCCAATCCGGGGCTTGGCATGAGTCAGACCAATGTGATGATTCTCTTCTGGCAACTTCTTTCTCTAAAATTTGTAAATCATTCAGCACCAACAAACATTCCTTTTTAATACTTATCACTTAAAAAGTGACGATGGCATAGTTAAAATATTTTTAAAAACCACAGCAAAGAACATAACAGGAATCTACCACCCATAATTAACAGATGTCAATATACGTCCAAAAGAAAAAATACCCTCAGATAGATATTTTCTTAGAGAATCACAGGTGTAGAGTTGTGATTTTGCGGACAAGAAGTGGGAAGAGAAGGAGTCTATGTGATGGCGAATCACTGGAATGTGCCAGTCTAAGTCAAGCAGTGTCAATGACATGGAAGCATTTCTACCCTATTTCCCACATCCATGTCATCATACGTTTCTGGCCCTGACCACACATTGTACTATGCTACTCAGGACTCAGGATCTGGGATAGCTAGCATGTGAATGATTTAATAAGACATGGTTCATGAAACATACTTCCTGAAAATATTTCTGACAGAGCAGAGACCTAGACATGTATTTCTTTTTTTTTTTTTTCAAAGATTTTATTTATTTGACAGAGAGAAACACAGCCAGAGAGGGAACACAAGCAGGGGGAGTGAGAGAGGGAGAAGCAGGCTTCCTGCCGAGCAGGGAGCCCAATGTGGGGCTCGATCCCGGGTCTCCGGGATCATGACCTGAGCCAAAGGCAGTCGCTCAACCAACTGAGCCACCCAGGCGCCCCTAAACATGTATTTCTAACATGCATCCTTTTCATATTTTTCATCCTCCTTTTTCTTCCTCGGCTCCTGCTTTGTTCCCAGTTAGCCCCTGACACTCTCAGTTCTGAGCGATGCCATCTCCCTTTAGCATTCTGTTGGCCAATTAAGTCCAGTCTAAGATTCAGAGTAAATAAATAAAAAGTTGTCCAAGATTCTCACTAGATTAAATATGATTCTGAAAAAATATGTATACACACCATCCCTATGTATACACTTTCCTATATATATATGTATATATATATATATATCATACATATATTTTTTCTAAAAACTTAAGATTATACCTCAAAGAGAATTAAAAGAAAACAAAGTTGTAAAGTTGGAGCATTATTGTTGGTTATGACTGCTGTGATCTTATTGTGCGGTTATGGAATTTTGTACTTATTGATTGATAGTTTTCACTATATTGAGAATATATTCACTTTGTATTCTGAATTAAAAGAATTCATTCTTAAGAATGTAGTTTTCTCTATCTATCTGTCTACCTGTTTGTCTATCAAGAGAGCTACACCTTCTAGACCTATATAGCTTCACACTTGGGCAATTGGAAAAATCAGGTGATGGTTCCTGTCACATGGCCAGATGCAGCCATAGTCATCAGTATTTTGAGAAACAAAACTAATTTTGATGGCTGTTATGACTTTCATGGCTGGGTCTGGCCAGTCTTTTTAGCATCATATTCTGGCTTCCTTGTTAGCATATATCCTCCCACGTGGCTATTTATCATTCCATGACAACTCTGTGGATGTTAAGTCTCTGCTCTCCTTTTGTTATTTTTTTTTTCCTGTATGTGATGTCTATTCTTCCTTTTTTGCTTAGTGTTACACATGCTTCGAGGCTCAAGTCAGATGCCACCATCTCTCCTGGTAGAATGAACCATGCAGTCTTCTGGGGTCCCATTGTGGAGTGTACAACCTCTTCAGCCTATCCAAGTGTGCACACTCTACAGCCCTGTCTCCTCCGAGGAAGCCTTGTGTGGTTAAAACAGCACAGGCTTTGGAGTACAGGGCTGGAATTCTGACACCGCAAGCTTCAGCTCTGTAGACTCTAGGTACAACTCTTCTATGCAGTGAGAATAATCATATTTGCCTTGCGGTGCTATTGTTAGAAAAAAGGCAATCAGTAGACACATCATTCTCCATCCACAATGGCTACTTAGGATCTCTATAAGGATCTACTCATGTCTGTGTCTTTGTATCCCAGTAATGAGCACAGAGTCTAGCGACAGACAGCATACTCTCAAGTATTTATTGAATGTATGATAGAATATGGACACAGAGATTAAATCTAGGACTTGACAAGAATGCAACTAAACATATTTACTATGTGCTCTATTAATAGCAATTATATAAACTCCAGCAGGACTTGATATACAGCTAAAACAGTGAGAAAAATCTCATCTTGTCATTTTGTAATAATAGATTTTCAATTTAACTTCTGCTTAGAAAAAGAAACCAGAAATCTAAATTCTACTGCCTTGATTTACTTGTACAAAATAATTTCCTGGATGAAACAACTGGTTTCTATCCCTTCAACTCAGAATTTTTAACTCATAGGTCCTCAATCATTCAAAATTTGGTTAAATACAAAATCAAACCTAATTCAGACCATTAATTACAGAGCTTCTAATGTTCTATTCAGCTCTGATAGCTCTATTCTCTTGAGGAAAAACTGCAACAATAAGAGTTATTCCTGTTGGCTTGGAAATTTCAACTTCTTTGGGATTTTACCCAACTCTGCCTTTATTAAACCATATTTTCCCACTTGCTAGGAATAAGGTACATTGGAAAAATGTGCAGCTTAGTTTGGACTACTCTGTGTTTAACATCACCAAAAATAAGCCAGAGCTGTGAACCAAGAACAGTGGACAGATGTCATTGTGCATGCCGAGTGTCTGTTTCTCCTTAGGTCACAGTACCCATATTTACAGTGGGGATCTGACTCCCCCACACCATCTCGTCTTGCTAGGATTATAAATCAAGATGTTCCCACTCTCCTGTGCAGTCAGTGGTGACCCGCTGGGCTCCGTATCCATCCCACCCTTGGTCCCCAGATGTCCAGGTGTCCACTGCCTCCAGTCTCTAGAGCTGCCCCCTGGTTCTAATCAAGCCAAAGCAAAGTTCTGCAGTTTGCTTTCCACTCTGGGGCCTGCCTTAGGGCCCTGAGAGAACTCCCTTTATGCTTGTTTCACAGAGTGAGTTCCTCTTACAACCAGAGAATCTTAAGTAATACATTTAAGAAAATTTGCATTTAAGGACAAATATTTTAATCTCAGCATCATCTTAATCATTGTTGGGTACCTATATCAATCCACTGCACAAGAACAAATGTCTAATAGCAGATGGATTCTATGTGACTATGAGTGGTCTGGGCAGCCCTTCTGAGACTTGACTTTCTCATCTGTAAAACAATGATGATAAAGCAACTAGATATATTTTTTCTATAGCTCTACTGTGAGGGCAAATTAAAAAAAAGTAATGAAAGTGTTTTTTAAATCACAAAACACTCTATAAAGGAAGGTATTTATTTGTCTCATCTATTCTCTTAACACACATTACCTACAAAGTAATATTTTTACTATGGGATTATTTTGGCTTTCATAGTGTATATTTTAAGGAAATAGCTCTTTCTAAGGTGTGCAATCTATGCGTCTGAACATTGATAATCTCCCAAGCAGGTACAATGGCTCCTTGCTTTATTTGGTTTGCAATAATCTCCAGTATTCCTGTTACTGCATTTCAATGGGTCCACAGAATGAGGGGTATATGTTGAAGAGATATTTCAAGGAAGGTTTTGAGGAAGAATATAATAGTATTGTATGGAAAAAATGGAATTGTAACTGATAGTACCGATTAGCAATTCCTTTGGCCTTTCACTTTCTTCCTCCTCCTCTTCTCCTTCTCCTCCTCCTCCTTCTTCTTTTCTTCCTTCTTCTTCTTTTTAAGATTTTATTATTTATTTGAGAGAGACAGAGAGCACAAGCATGGGGAGATGGAGAAGCAGATCCCCCACTGAGCAGGGAGCCCAATGTGGGACTTGACCCCAGGACCCTGGGACTATGACCTGAGCCGAAGGCAGACGCATAACTGACTGAGCCACCCAGGTGCCCCAAGGCTTTTTTACTTTTATGTTACAATGTAATAGCTGTCCTCATTTTTTCATTCTAGAGAGGCAGTGATGTACCAAAAAACACACGTGATTATCTACCAGGGCACCTAAGTCCCAGTCCAGGCATTACCTTTCATTACCTTTTTGTCTTTAGAAAACTGTTTTATCTTTTTACATTTTCCCCTCATCTGCCAAATAAACCTAATGCAGCCTATGTTGTAAAAATCAATTAGAATTGTGGATTATTTCTGAAGTGCTGAGCATTCTCAAACCATAGGATAACATTTATCCATCTGCAAATATTGCTTGCTTACAGTAAAAATGTTTACTTAATACTGCTCACATTTTAATCATCCTATGATTACTTTCAACTAACTACCCTCTCTTGTCTTTTTTCCCTAGGACGTTCTATGATTGATCTTAAAAAATAGGACTTGTACTTCAATGCCTACCATAGTGCTTACATGTAGTAACTGTCAAACACTTATTGAATGAATGATAGAACGTGTACACAGAGATTAAATAAAAGCATAACAGAATAAAACTAAAAATAGGATGATATGCTCTATCAGTATTAAGAATATAAAGTTTCATGGACATGAGGTATACTGAAAACAGTGAGATAATCTGTGGATCAGTGTTATTTACGAGGTACCTTGTGTGGATACAGGCTGGTGGCAGCAAGAGCCCTGGGAAGCTTGTTAGAATTCACATTCTTTTTTTTTTTTTTTTTAAGATTTTATTTATTTGACAGAGAGAAACACAGCCAGAGAGGGAACACAAGCAGAGGGAGTGAGAGAGGGAGAAGCAGGCTTCCCGCTGAGCAGGGAGCCCGATGTGGGACTCGATCCGGGGTCTCCAGGATCATGACCTGAGCCGAAGGCAGTCGCTTAACCAACTAAGCCACCCAGGCGTCCCTAGAATTCACATTCTTGGCCCCACTCCAGAGGAACTGAGTCAGAAATCCCTGGGCTGCGGCCCAGGAATCTGTGTTTTTGTTTTTGTTTTCATTTTTAAAGATTTTATTTATTTGACAGAGAGAAACACAGACAGCGAGGGCACACAAGCAGGGGGAGTGAGGGAGAAGCAGGCTTCCCGCCGAGCAGGGAGCCGGATGTGGGGCTCGATCCCGGGTGTCCGGGATCATGACCTGAGCCAAAGGCAGTCGCTCCAACCAACTGAGCCACCCAGGCACCCCGGAATCTGTGTTTATTAGGCCTTTCAGGGGATTCTGATGTCTGTTTAAGTGGGGAGGTACTCATTCAGACCTTCCCCTTCCAGTTACTCTTATTTATTTATTTAAAAAATTAATTAATAAATAAATTATTTTCTAGTTTTATTGAAATATAATTAACATATAACATTATATAACTTCAAGATGTATAATATACTGATTTCAGATACATGCATGTATTGCAAAATGATTACCACAACAAGGGGGTGAGGTTAGTTAACACATCCATCAACTCATGAATTACAATTTATTTTTTATTTTTATTTTTTGTGGCCCAGTTATTCTTCTGTATGTCAAATGAAGTTCTACATTTTAGTAGTAATAACCATAATCTTAATGGTAATATAATAATAGTGATAGTATAATAATTATTATAGTATTTTTGTCCCCCCCTTCCTTTAGGCTAACATTCAGCAGGAACCTGAGTAACTCAAATAAGATAATTTCATCTTTTTCTCAAAACCCTCCAGAGGCTTCCTGTTTTTGCCTGTAGCAATATCCAAAGCACTTACTGATAGCTACACGGTCCTGAGTTGACCCCAGGCTGCTGCTTGCACGACTCTCTGCCAATCTCTTCTCTGATGCCTCTTTTTCAGCCACATTGGCTACCTCCTTATTTTTTGAATGTCCCAAACGTGCTCCCATGAGCACCCCAAGATCTTGATGCTCGCCAGCTCCTTTGCTGTCCCCCTGACCTATACCTGATTGGTTCTTTTCTTTTTGTAGACTCTGATGGAATGCCAGCTTATCAGTAAGGCTTCCCTGACCACCCTCCCTAACTAGAACCTCTTTTGCATTGATCACCATTGAACATGCTTGCTCCAGACGGCGTAAGCCCCATGAGACAAGGGGCTCTGTTCTTAGGCAGATGTTATTTCTCTAGATCCCAGGACCAGGAATGCCACATAAGAGATAACTGATTTGCTAAATGAAAGAATAAAGTACTTACTGTGTGCCCATCCTCCAATACTTGCTGAGTTAACTGTACCCCAGATTTGCTATATTGTGTTGTCCTATGAAATTTTGCAGATCATGTTCTATAAACCAAGTTCTCAACCTCCAGGGTGCCCAGGCTGACCCCTGTAATTTCTGAGGACCAAAATATGTGTATTTTGTGATGCTGCCTCAGGGATTCCAAGGTGCAGGTGCGGTCATGGCCCTAGCAGCAGTCGCCCACCCATACTACCCAGGCGTTGGAGCCCTGAGTGACAGCGGTCAGGACACAAAGGGTGTGAGGATGGGGGTGGTCAGCACAATACCAACAGTGCTGTTAGTCAGTGTGCATCAAAGAGACAGAACTGACAGGATGTGTATATACATATGCACACACATATCTATCAATCAGTTGATCAATTGATGGATAAATAAAAAGAGATTCATTGTAAGGAATTGATTCACATGATTATGAAGGTCGGTAAGTCCAAAATAAGCAGAGCTGATGGCTGATGTCCCAGTTCAAGTCCAAAGGATAGAAGCTGCTGCAGAACCAGAAAGAGCCCAGGTTCCAGTTTGAAGACTGTCAGGAAGGAGCATTCAGTCTTACTTGGGGGAGGGTCCCTTTTGTTCTCGTCAGGCCTTCACTGATTGGATGGTGTCCATCCACAGGGGGAGGGCAAACTGCTTTACTCAGTCTACCAACTTAAATATTAATCTCAGGCGGCTCCTGGGTGGCTCAGTTAGTTAAGCGACTGCCTTGGGCTCAGGTCATGATCCCGGAGACCCGGAATCGAGTCCCACATCGGGCTCCCTGCTCGGCGGGAAGCCTGCTTTTCCTTCTCTCACTCCCCCTGCTTGTGTTCCCTCTCTCACTGTGTTTCTCGCTGTTAAATAAATAAAATATTCAAAAAAAAAGAAAAAAAATAAATATTAATCTCATCCAAAAACACCCCCACAGACACACCCAGAATTATGTTTTCACAAATATCTAGGCACCCCTGTAAATTTGATATGTAAAAGTAACCAGTTCGTTGTCACACGTATCACCACTGGGTTTTGTGCTTCTAGGGTTGTTTTCATTCCACTTAATTCCATGAATATGTTATTCATATTCAGACATAAACACAAAAGTTTTAAGTGCTGTGACTGTCAGATTTTGGATCTCCTTTGTAATAGCTCTACAGAGTCTCTCTTAAGTGTGCAGTCCAAATATTGACTATTAATCTTCCTCTCTGGATGTTTTTCCTCCACTGTAAATATTCTATAAAACAAAAAGGAAAAATAATTACTTAACTCCTGAGAATAATTTTAAAAAATAATACAAAAAATATCTTTGCATGAATCACATTAAATTCTAAGATTTCCTTTTGAATTGAAGATAAAATTCAGACATTCCTCTTTTACCCTGGAGATAAAAGGAGAAGTTTGAAATAGAAAGACAAAGCCTTTGGATGAGGGCAATGCTCACTGAAGATATAGGTGCTGATGTGGAGAACAAAACCAAAAGGACATGTACATAAAATTAAATTTCCTTATAACTTGACATAGAGTATAACATTCCTCCAGGAACTGCAAACTGTCTTAATGTTAATGCTTTGCTAGATGAAAAAAACAACTTTAGCTTGACATAGCCAGACCTCCAGGATCCTGTAAGTCTTCTTTAATATATGTAAATCCTTTTGGAAACTTCCTTTATCTCTGCCCCTCCCAACTTAAAAGTATATAATCAATCGCTCCTCTCAGTCCCAGTGCAGCTCTTTTGCCCATGGGTCCTGACCCTGTGCTATATTATAAGGAACTTTTTGCACCAAAAATGTCTCAAGAATTCTTTCTTGAACATTTGCTCCTGGCCCATATCACACCGGACATCAGGCAGCCCCTGCCTTGTGAACTTTCACTATTTGGCTCCTTCACCACTAAAATGGTTAAAAACTTAGGCATTAGCCCACAAACTCCAAGTGAATGAAGGATGCTTTTAGTCTGTCCTTCATCAGGGGAATGATGAGTGATCACGGAGCAGATGGTGACTAATGGGAGGTCACAGAACAGATGCAGAACTGCAAGTCTGTGGAGTGATGGCTGATAAAGGACGGGCCAGTTCTGCCTGCGGTCTCAGGAAGGACCTCAGAAGGGGAGCCAGCAGGCGTGGAGGGAGGCTGGGGCTAAGAACAAGAGGAGCATCTGGAATGGGTATAGTAGCTGGATCCTAGATTCTCCCCCTCCCTCTGCTCTGTTCTTCCCACCACCAAGAAAGAATTCTTTTTTTTTTTTTTTTAAGATTTTATTTGTCTATTTGACAGAGAGAACACAAAAGAGCACAAGCAGAAGGAGGGACAGAGGGAGAGGGAGAAGCAGTTTACCTGCTGAACAAGGAGCTCAAAGTGAGGCTCAATCCCAGAACCTTGGGATCTGACCTGAGCCAAAAGCAGATGTTTAGCTGACTGAGCCATCCAGGCACTGCAAAAAAAGAATTTTTGAGACGTCTTTGCTGCAAAAACCTTATTTTATTAAAGCACAGGAACAGGACCCGTGGGCAGAAGAGCTGCCCTGGGGTCATGAAGAGTGGCCTTTTATATACTTTCAAATTGGGAGGGGGCTAGGGATAGCGTAAGTCTCTAAGCAGTTTTGGAAGCAAGGTTTCTAGGACCTGAGGGGGCTAACTCTTGTTGAGAAAAGGTCATTTATTACCGTCTAATAAAAGCCTACTCATGAGACCCTTCAGATGTATATTGGTTGGTCATATTCTTGGGGGATGATTGTCAACAGGTACCTTGGGAGTTTTAGAGATAAAGGACATTTCCAAAGAAATTTTTATATGTTAAAGTAGACTTAGAGGATCCTAGGGGAGGTGGAACTCAGGGTAGGATTGCCTTTTGCCCTTAGCACAGTATTAACATCCAGGCAGCTGAGTCCCTAGAGGAATGTCACTCTGCATGTTTCAGGACTTGTCAATGGGCTGTAGGTAGCAAGAAAATTTAATAATATTTCTGCTTTTGTTTCCCACATCATGTACCACAAACGTCCTTTCCCACAATGGCATTAGAAGTTTATTTTCTAATCAGAATGAGTCATAGTGGGCTCACCAAGCTCAACACAGGGTGGGCAGAGGATGAATTAAAGAAATCTGGGGAACTGAGACATTCCACACGTGAATGGGGAAATGTTCATATTCCTCTCCCCATTGGCTCCTGGCATTCCCTTTCAGGTGAGGCATTGAGGGACTCTTCTCTGGAGAAACAAAGCAACCGCAGGGCAAATGCCTGAGATAAAGGTCTTGTGAGGCCCCAGCCCCAACCCCTCCCCCCATTCATCTTCAAGGAAGCCCACTCCTTCCAAGTCCTGCCCAGCTAGAAGAGGTTTCAATAGGTTTTTCAGTGTCTCATTCTAAGTATGAATTAACAGCCAACACCAGCAATAAAGTCATAAAGTCAATGAATTAAAAAAAAGAAACAAAATATGAAAAACAAAGGAATTCAGTGTGAAACTGATAATAAAGATTGTTGGGCCAGCGGGACTGGGAAACTGAGGACGCCATGAAATGGCAACCAACCCGTTATCCTGGGACCTCCTGTTCTCAGAATGTTGTGTCCTGGTGAATGAGCCAAAACTCAATCTCTCTGAACATGCAACACTCCCCAGAAATCACAGCACCCCCAAGTCCTCACCCCCACTGCCTGGAAACTCGGCCCCAAATCCCCTAGAAACCCCACCCTCACCCCATTGATAAAACTAAACGCCCGCCAAGACCACCGCGCCACTTTGTCGACCAAGGAACCTCTTGGGAAAGCGCCTCCATTAGAGCCTGCCTAAATGACTTGCTGCACCTGCTTCTCTCCTTTACTCGCTCTCTCTGCCATTCATCCTCACCGACGCCGAAAACCTTACATTTAGTGCTGAAACCGGGAAGGATATTGAGGCTCCAACCTCAGTTGGAGGCTTCTTTCCTCTCCCTTTACCTGACTGCGAAAACCTTACAAAGATATTAGAAAAAAACAGTGAAGTTGTATTTAATGCTCTGGGAGAAATAAGAGATGATCTTTTATTCACATATACATACCAGAAGGAATGAAAGGGGAATAAGAAAGAACTCTGGATAATAAAATATGTGAGAACTCAAACTAAAACCTCAGTTGAAGATTCAGAAGGTAGAGCAGAGAAAGCCAATCAGAAGGAATGAAAGTAAATGGTAAAACAGTGGAAACTGGGAGAGGAAAGATAAGGAAATAAGAAAAGTAGTCTGTGAGATACAGTGTTTTTTAAAGACTTTTTTTAAAATAAAATTTTTCTCTAGAAGAGAGAAAAATATTTTTAAAGCAAGTTTTTTTCCCCCAAACTGAAGAAAATTATTTTTGAGGTTGTTCTAGCCTCTCCTCCCATTAACCTAATTCCCAAGAGAATGAGCAATAAAGGAAACACTATAGTGGAATTAAAATAAATGTTTGAGGCAAAGATGAAATATTGGAATGCTCTGATGCTGCTGAAGATCACACTGGAATAGAGAAAAACTGATGGAGACATACCTTCTAATTACAAAGGACGATAATTCTAACCCTTGAGGGCAGAGCAGACAAATCCATACAAGGGAGTTCTCAGAAAGCTTACCACTCAAATACACTCCCAAAGAAAAGAGGAGGTCTTGGGCTCCTGGGTGGCTCAGTGGGTTAAAGCCTCTGTCTTCGGCTGGGGTTGTGATCTTGGGGTCCTGGGATCCAGGGGCCACATCGGGTTGTCTGGTCAGCAGGGAGCCTGCTTTCTCCTCTCTCTCTGATTGCCTCTCTACCTGCTTGTGATCTCTTTCTCTCTGTCAAATAAATAAAATCTTTAAAAAAAAAAAAAAAGAAAGAAAGGAGGAGGACTTCTCTGAGTATGAAGGTACGATTCAGGTTCTGGAGAACAGGTGCTGTGACACAGGAGATAGGGGAACAAAAACCCCAGTGAGAGAGCTGAGCAGCGGAACAGGAGACTCAGTTCCTCCTGGAACCTAATAGGACCCTCCCTGGGAACAAGAAATCAAACTGATAAACTACTGGATGTGCTGGACTACATGGAAAGTCATGTTCAAAAATATTTAAATAATACTGCTGGGAAGCTTAAGAATTAATAATAACAGGGATGCAGAAAAATCAAGCTGAAGGAAAAATCAGTCAATTAATAAAAATGTACAGAAAAGAAAATGTATTTATAGTATGCTGATGGGCTCAGCAATGAAACAGCAGTCACAGAAGGTCAATAAATATATTTACACACAACGCTAATGATGAAACATTGCCATGTGTTTATACTGGGAGGAAAACAGGAGAAAAATAGGGGTAGCCATCATAAAGACAAAATCCCCATCCTTCACAATCTGATGTCAGTAGACCATAGCAAACCAAATAAAAAAGTAATTTTAGATAATCTTTAAAACTGGAAATATAGAGGTAAATATTGAGGAAATAGTTAAATGAATTGAATGTGGTAGGCTCTGAAAAAGATACCCAGGGGTGAGGAAGGGAAGGGCCAAAGATTGGACATTTTAATTTATAAATGCATCATATTGATGGTTCAAAAATCAATTTTAAATAGATATGTTTTAGTAAAAGTATAACTTCTTATATTTTTTAAAATAATTTTTGTTTATCTCTTATATTGTCTATAATTTCTTAAATTAGGAATCTACAATAAAAATATTCCTCAAAGAGGTTTTGTAGTCGTAGGTGTGTATCAATCCCCGAACTCGCAATCATCAATGACATGCTCCAGTGAGGACCATTTTAGAAAGATTTAATAGAGGGCTACTTCCTAAGAAATGGACTGGTTGTGAGCAGCCAACAGGGATGTCCCCAGACTGGAGGGAAAGTTGTGCATAGTTGGTAGCATTCAGGAGACCTGGCATCTAACGGAGGATCCCACTCTCAAGTTGGGGCAGACCCTGGAATGAAAATTCTGCTTCTTTTCCCTTAGTCTGATCTCCCGCTGGGACTCAGGAGCTCCAGGGTCACAATACAGGGCTGGGGGAAGGATGGAGAAGAAGCACTGGAGGGACCACACTGAAGTTACCTCCGAGACAGTGTGGAAAACAGACTGCACCAACCCCAACCCCCAAGGCAGGTGCAAGTTTCTCTAGCTTAGCTCAGCCAGTTCTGTTTGAATTGGGACAGTGACACCTGTGACAATGGCAACATCTGTTTTCTTTCCTGGATCTTATCTCTTTCTGCTCAGTCCAGACCTCTAGACTTTGATCCCTGCAACTGGCTTCAATTTCTGAATTTATGGGGGCTGTTGGCATTCTTCATCTCTGCTAATCTCTCATTGTGGGCTGCATCGCTGATCATGATCTACTTGCCTGAAAGGCAGGCAGCATGGAATGATGCCACAGTGTGAGATCAAACCCTCACCGTGACTGCCAGCTCCCTGACGTAGGAAAATTGTTAATGTCCGAGTCTCATTGTCTTCTACGAACTGGGGAAAAGGCTTCCTACATTTTCTATGAGGAATTAATAAAGACATGTATGTAAAGCAACTAGCACAATGCTCAATAGTGAGTGCTATTTTCTCCTATTTCATGTAGTGAAGTTGTAAGTCATTAAGAGAATGCTTCATGGGGTTGGTGAGAGTAGAGGTGATGAACTCCAGGAATGAAGGAAGAAAAGCTTTATGGCAGAGGAACTTCCAGACTTTTTAGAAAGGAGTCAAAGAAAACAGTGAGAAGTAAGGCCTGGATTATTTTACATTACAACACAGGTAATGGAATAACTATTGTGCAAATTTTGGTTTCCACATTTCAAAAATAGGACTAATCATGATTGCACCTATCTATTTGGGTTGTCATGGCAACGAATGCGCTAGTACATGGCAAGTGCTTAGAGCAAGGCTGGGCCCACATAAAAACTCATGCAGGTTATTTTCAGGGGGTTTCCTGGGCCTTTGAAACTTCCCCCATGTTTGCTACTTTCCAGATCTCTTGTTGCCTTTTGGTAAAATAGTAGTAAAAGCCTTTCAAATAACACAATGTGTTTTTCTTTCCCAAGAAAGCAAAGAAAAGGGAACTGGAAAAATAAGAACAGTCCCTAAACCAATATTTAGAGAAGAGAGGAAAAATCCTTCTTGAGAAAGACAATATGCAGAAAGGAAGGAAAGAAAGCTCTATTTTTAGAGATCCAGAAAAGACTTGATCTAGGTGGCCTACCTGACAGGAGGTCCAGGTGTCATTTTCTGATTCAAGAAAATGAACTGCCCATCTGTAAGCTCCCATGGGCACCCAACTGTCTTGTGCATTTCCAGAGCTCTTCTACATCTGGTTCTATGCCATATGCCTTCATTCAATAATATGTCTTCAGCCAAACAAGGAGGGCGTTTCATGCATTAGACTCACCATTTGGGCAATTATCTCTGCCCTTCTCAGACTTCTTTGATGATGTGTTTCTATCTGCCCATTGTCCATTATCTCTCTAGTACTTTTTTTTTTAAGGATTTTATTTATTTATTTCACAGAGAGAAACACAGCTATGGAGGGAACACAAGCACCGGGATCAAAAGAGGGAGAAGCAGGCTTCCCGCCAAGCAGGAAGCCCGATGCTGGGCTCAATCCTGGGACTCTAGGATCATGACCTGAGCCAAAGGCAGAGGCTTAACGACTGGACCACACAGGTGCCCCATCTCTCTCGTGCTTTTGAGCAGTGTGTACTCCTGGCTGGGGTGATGTGTAGTCTATAATCATGTTGGTGACTATGTTCACCATATATTTAGCCTCACTTGTAATTATCAAGTAGAATACAATGCAAAGAGAAGGTAAAGTGCATGCAAAATGTTCACAGCATCTTCTAATTGCCTGGAACTTTTCTTGTCTTTCAGTTCTTCCACTTATATTAGCGTAGAAACTTTCATTCACAGCAAATATTGTTGAGCATCTACTACACACAAGCTACTGAAAGTCTGGGGAAAGAGGCTTTAAAGATAGAGATGTCATATTTGTAGAAATAGCTGCTAGTGTGTCTAAAGCAGGACAGTCTTTCAACTACGAAGACACTAATAAGTTATTTGAAGAGTCTTCTTCAATCAGATCTAGACAGTGGACTCTGTTTTTTTCAACCTATTTATTTGGGTCCCCTAGAGATCCACTGGGATTGTGACACAGCAGTCTATGTTAAATTTGTCAGGAATAGCCAAAAGCTTTTTTTCTTAAAAGCATTTATGTTTACTGCAGAGGTAATGAGAAGATGGAGACCAAAATATCACATTGGGATTGTGATAAATTATGATTTCCTGGGCTTTTCCAGAATAAGCTCCTGAATCTCTTAAAATCAAATAGTTATTTTTCATTAGATATTATTTTACATTATTTTTGTATTGAAATGCATATTTATGGATTATTTCAAATAGTAAAATAGATATATCCACAATCTTTAAGAAATACATAGTCAGGGCCTGGAAACACTAGTTTTCATATTGAAACAGCTGTGGATGATGAAGGTACTTGCTTCTGGGGTGAGCAAACAGTACTTAGCTACTTAATCCTATTATCAAAGTGAGTGAACAAAATGCAATTTAAATAGTACCAGTTCGGAGCTGCTAGAAGAGATCTGAATAATGAATGTGTGGTATAGAAATTCTGACATCTCTGGCTTTAAGAAATACCCATTGGTTTCAGACTTTCTAATGTGCGTATGCTTCTACGGGCATGTGCACATGTACATGTGCATGTGTGTGTGTTCACTCAACATTAAATACATCCCTGACATTTGAATGGTTTTCCTTTTGCACCTCTGTTGAAAGAATGCAAATCCTATTCCAGTAGCAAACTCCTTTTAGCAAACTAGTACTTAAATTTGTCATAATTTTCAGGACAAAAGTTGAAATGATGTGCATAGATTTGGGTATTGATTCTACACCAACATCTTTGTTTTTAAAAATTTACTATTACTGACTCATAGCATGTTAAAGACATGTCAGCCATGCAGTTTTTGACTCTATAGGAAAAAATGGGAATGAAAATTAGTAAGTCAAAATGAAGAGGAATAATAATAATTAGAATATCAAAAAGATAGATGAACAAATTTTATAGGAACTCAGAAATCACAGTCAGAAATGCAACTTATGGAGAAACAAAAGATTTAATCTAGAAAAAAGTCTGAACAATAAAACTTATTTTCCATATTATCCTGACATAGTCATAATTAACCTTTTTCCAAAATTAAAAATGAGTCAATCTACAAAAGTGTGTTTTTGACACAAAGAACTCTTTACTAGAGGAAATAAATATGCCTAATTTTTAATACACTTAATAGAAGTACATTTCCAATGAACTTACTGTGTAACTTAGCACCGATTTATCGATAAATGATAATGTTGAACTAGTAGCTTTGAGTCAAATATTTTTTATTTTTAAATTGAAAATTAAATAGTATAGAGAGATAAAATAAAAATCAGATAGCAAATAATTCAGATGGATTTTTGTCATTATCACTAACATTTATATCTGAAGATGACCAAAATATTTTTACAAAGTATAGTATAAAGAAGAGGTTTTAGATTGCTATGTGGTGCTAGAGTTAGTAATGAAATCATTCTTATGAAAAAGTGGTCTCAAGTCATGTAAAAAATTCACAGCATATCTTTCCAATAGATGTTATAGTTTCTGAATATGAAAGGAAATTTGTAAATGTAATTCCTCTGTTTTCTATAATACTTTTGATTTCTAATAGTATTCTTGTCTACTCAAGCTATATTTGCAAGGCCAAGATTATTTCCATAATGTGGTGATGTAGAAGGAGCTTCGGGCTTCTTTGGCATTAACCTTGGGAAGGATTCTCTTTAACTCTGCTATGGTGAAGCCATAATTGAATTTTTCAAATTTCTTCTGGAAATGAATCCCTCAAGATGAGTCTATGCAGTATTAAGTGAAAGGACTATCTGGAAATCATCCAATTTTGAGTAAATAAAGATGGCAGGTTTAGATAATATAAGTCTCAAGGCAAATATTTGCAGTGTGACTTAGTTTCCATAGTTTAGATTAACCTGACAAATCAAATGTTGGCTCAGAAACCTCAATGTTTGGAACTTGACTTGGGATTCTTTTGTTGCTTAGATGTCTTCTGTGCCTCCTAAGCTGCCTCAGTACTCAGCCAGATGTTTAAGGATCTTGTAGACAAGACTCCCTGAGTAATAAATCTTTTAAGGAGACCTGATTCCAGCTGGGGCATGGACACTGCATGGGGCAAGCTCGGGAAAGGTGACCTGGAGCTCAGGAGGGGCCAGGGCCCTCTGCGGCTTGGGCCATCTCGCTCCCTGGAGACTGCGGAGAGGGTTGGAGGTGGGAGCCTCACATGTGGGTGTGTACTCCTCATCTCTGTTCCCTTGTCATTATCTTCTTTTCCTAAGTGACCTCTGCATCCCTCCTCCTCCCACTGCCACCAACAGGAGACATATTTAGCGTGTTTTATTGTTTTGTATCTTTTCACTACTTTCTTTATCCTTTTTAACGATTTTATTTATTTATGAGAGAGTGAGGGAGAGAAAGATGAGCAGGGAGAGGGGCAGTGGGTGAGGGAAAAGCAGACTCCCCTCTGAGCTGGAAGCCCGACACAGTGCTGGATCCCAGGACTCTGGGATCATGACCTGAGCTGAAGGCAGATGTGTAACCAACTGAGCCACCCAGGGACCTTTTCCACCACTTTCTAACCCAAATTTTCAAGCTTTCTTTCTTTTTTTTTTTTAAGATTTTATTTATTTGACAGAGAAAAACACAGCCGGAGAGGGAACACAAGCAGGGGGAGTGAGAGAGGGAGAAGCAGGCTTCCCGCCGGGCAGGGAGCCCAATGTGGGGCTCGATCCCAGGTCTCCGGGATCATGACCTGAGCCAAAGGCAGTCGCTTAACCAACTGAGCCACCCAGGTGCCCCTCTAACCCAAATTTTAAAATTAAAACTTGAACTCACTAGCCCCATTTCCTTTCTTGTTCTACTTTCCTTAAATGCCTCTCTGGATGGTTGAGCAATAGTCTTTGAGAACTAGATTTCTGTCCTTTTACTTCTTCATATTCATGCCATTTGAACAGCAGAATTCTCCCCTCCAGAAAGTTAACTGTCTGTCCTGCAAGGTAAATTATGTCATCAGTGTCTCTCATTTCTTTTCATTCTTACCACTTTCATTGAATGTGGAAGTTTATCCCACATGGTTTTGGTGAGTTGTCATTGACAGTCATCTGGGAATCATAGTTGACATCTGCCTTCCTCACTGTTTGTGTTGTTGTCACTGACGACATCATCTGAATCCACGCTGCTGTGCATCCCTGTTGTTGCTGTGTGACTCTGACCCATAATATCCTCCTGGACTGACCCACAGCAATCTCCTCTGGTGTTTACCCTGCGGATTTCAACCTGGTCCCAACACGTTTATTGTGATGCTGGTGAAATACATGAGCTTTCCAAAACTCATATCTCATGCTATTCTTCTGCCTGAAATTCTTCAATGGTTCCCAGCTAGACAAATTCTAAAATCCTTGCAGGACATTTGAAACCCTTGAGAACTGAATTCTTGCCTGTATCTGATGCAGTTGCCAGCCACATTCCACCCTAGACCATGTTGCTCTCCAGGACCTCGCTGCAGTGTCCTGTCCCCTACTCACATAGACCCTCCTGCTTGGACACCCCTGGCCCTGTCACTTGGAGGCCTTCCATGATACCCTTACTCAGTCCCTCTATTGTATCTAACATAACATTTTCTGGTATCGCATACTAGAGTCGATCATTTTTTACTTGTCTGATTTTCCTGCTAGAGTCTAGACAAGGAGGCTAATGGGCACAGACCATCTCTTTTTATAATGTATTTGTTTTTAACACATTTAATGTATAGTAAGTCCTTAAAATTTTTGGTGGATTAACATATATTTGTGAAAATCTGAGGTCAAAATGTATTCCTCCCTATTCTTTCCTCAAGTTGTATAATTATCAGCCATTTTTTGAGTAAATACAATGATCTACAAATCACACATTTCCAAAAATTTGAGTTAATCTAATAATAAATCCATAGTATATCATTATTGTGAAGCTTAAACAGTAGGATTTTATAGAACACATAATGGCTTGGTATAGATAATGCTATCTTGACTGCTAAAGACGACAAATGAAGAATGCAAAAAAATAAAAACACAAAATATTACCTAACACTGCATGTTATAGCTTAGCTATTTTACAAAAGGCCATTCCTTTTGACTCTGGATTTGGCTTCTGACTTTTAAAAACTTTAAAACATTAAAAGTTTATTATACCTACCATGTTTTTTTTCTACTGAGCCTATTTCCCCTTCTCGCATCAAATAAGGATTGTATGAAGATCTGGGTCAGGATTATCTTGGCCTTTGGATTCCATTAGGGTCATATTTAGAACTTGGCTAGAGCAAAAATCTGGCTCCTGCACACCCCTCCCTGACCAGCATTCTGTTTGGCAAAGCCTGCCAGGTGCCTGATTGCGCAGAGAAATGGGATGGGATCACTCAGTGTGACAGTCAGGAGAGATTTCACAGATCACAAGTGTTTGGAGAGACAAGTCAAAACCGAGCCATGGAAACATGGCCTGCCATCTTCCCACTAAATGGGGGTGGCTTGCCAAGCAGGAGGCCAAGGTCACATGGCGGCACTGCTCTTTTGGACAGTAGCCCAACAAAAAGAAATGCCTCGAGATGTGCCATGGGTGTGTATAATTTTTTTGAGGAAAAAAACCAAACAAACTCCATTCTTTACTTGGTTAGCTAGTAAGCACAGGGAAATTGGAGTTTAACATGACTTGGTAGATAATAAGCCTTTAAGTAATGACATTTTTACAGTCCGTCCTCAAAGGAGTACAATGCCAACTTTGTTGTGAGGCAGATGGTGGGGAAAAAGGTGCATGTGAATCTGATCATTTAGCAGGCAAATTAATTTATGTGACAATAACCAGCCTCCAAATTGGGTTTATTGACTCATTACATTTTCTCCCTATGAAATTTAGTAAAATGCCAAACTCTACGTTTTAAAGGAGCTGAAGGTTATTTTCTCATTTTAAAAGGGGGCACATTCAGTATTAGTTAGGGTCTATATTGACAATATTTCTACAGCTTTAAGTTAGTTGGTGATTTTTCTGTGGTTTATGGGTAATGAGTTTGCAATAAAATTACTATCCCTAGACAATCCTTAATTAATCTTAAAAATAATCAATTACTTAGTTGCTGGATCACTTTTTTTAGAAGCTCAAGTAATTTTCAAAACAAAAATAAAACAGACCAGTAAAACCTCAAATCATTTTGATAAATGAAAGAAGAGTTTAAAGGGGAATGTGGTGAAAATTTTAGTGTCATTTTTTTAGCTACTTTTTGAGTTAGAAGAGTCTGCTTACTATGGAAAGTTTGTTTCATTTAATATGCTAAGGCTAACTTAATGAAGAGGAAGGACTTTTATTATAAAAAATCAAGAAAAGAGGGTGCCTAGGTGGCTCAGTCTGCCTTCGACTCAGGTCACGATTTCAGGGTCCTAGGATAAAGCCCTGCATTGGGCTCCCTGCTCAGCATTGAGTCAGTTTCTCCCTCTCTCTGCCCTCCCCCGCATTCCCTCTCTCTCTCTCAAATAAATAAATAAAATCTTAAAAAAAAAGATTTTATTTATTTATTTGAGAGAGTGAGTGAGAGAGAGCACGAGAGGGGAGAAGGTCAGAGGGAGAAGCAGACTCCCCACGGAACAGGGAGCCTGATGTGGGACTCGATCCCAGGACTCCAGAATCATGACCTGAGCCGAAGGCAGTGGCTTAACCAACTGAGCCACCCAGGCACCCCATAAATTAATAAAATATATATTTTTAAAGATTTTATTTATTTATTTGACAGAGAGAAACAGAGTCAGAGGGGGAACACAAGCAGGGGGAGTGAGAGAGGGAGAAGCAGGCTTCCCGCCGAGCAGGGAGCCCGATGTGGGGCTCGATCTTGAGATTCCGGGATCATGACCTGAGCCGAAGGCGGTCGCTTAACCAACTGAACCACCCAGGCGCCCCTAATAAAATATTTTTAAAAAATGAAGAAAAGAAGCAGAAACACAAACATTGTTGATGAAACTGTACAGTAGAGTGCGCAAATAAATTCTTATAACTTCTATATTCGAATCGCTGGCTGAGTCCTTGCAGGAGGCTATCAGGTATGCGTGGGCTTTCCAAGACCAGCCAGCTTAGCATGCTGCCTTGTTGCGCTGACAACAGCTGACGCGTCTTTGGGCAGGTATATGATTGGCTCCACCAGGGTTCCCCCAGTCACAGGCTCCTGGAGCTGCTCCTCTTGACCCTTTCAAAGCTACATCTTCTCAAAACTTTCCCACAAGCCAAGAAAATTGGGTAGAAATTTCTTTTTTGTCTGCATTATACAAAAATAATTGGTACAGTAAGTACACTTTACATTTATTTTTTAACAAAAATATCACAAAAGTACATTCTTGTTGGCAAACACTTGAACGGTGTGGATGGATATAGGCTGACAGGGGCATGTTCCCTTCTTCCGTAGAAATGGTTCCGGGGGAGATGCCTTTGTATTTATGAACAAAGGGGTGCCCATGCACGTGCTGATTATTGTCCTATTTGTTTTTTCTTTAAATAAGTATGCTGGTATTATAATGTTGTTCTCTGACTGGTATTATTCACAGAACTATGTGGGGTTCTTGAAATGGTGGCATATCACTGCAGAAGACCATAGTCTTTTCGTAGCTGTCTAGTATTTCCAAGTGTGAATGGATGCTATTTTGTGCACTTGGGTCCTCCTTTGAGATGGAAAAAGGAAGACATCTCTTTTCTGTTGTGGATAACAACTCTAACTTCATCATTTTCTTATGTCTTGCCTAGAGGAACAATCTAGGAGGAGACACTGGAAAGTAAGTACAAAAAAGCATAACAAGGACTAACATTCCTTTATTTAGAAAAATGATTTATCAAATTATTTCTATAAAATGTTCTCTCCCCAGTATGTCCCCTAAAACACTCATGCCATTGTTACCTCTTGCTGGCCCAGGGTATGCCCAGTAGCCTGCCTGGCCCCTCTTTTCTGCCTCTGTCTAGCCTTGAGCATGACCTCCAGACTGTTCCTTCTACAATTTGGATCATGACATCTTGTGCTCAGAGATCACTGGTCACTCTCTCAGTGGCCAGACTTGGACTAACTCTGAATCTCTGTAGTGATATCTATGTCCCTTCACAGGCCCGTCTCAGTAGAAGTCAAGAGGGATATCTGCTCTGACACAGCTCTGACTGGCTGTGACATCACAGGTCACCTCGCCAGCCCTGTCTGAGCCTCAGTTTCCTCATCCGTGGTAGGAGGGATCTAACCACATAACCTATGTGGTTATTTTCCATTTTAAGACTCTAAGCATTTCAGCATTGATCAAAGAGCTGAGAAATTCCATCTGCCATGCCAACTCTCAGATCAGCAGTATATTTCATCCTCACTTCAGCACAGTTTAAGATCTTTTGAAGGATTTTGCTTCTGTTTTAAACATATGAGTATTGATGTTTATTGAAATCTGAAAGCCGTATGGGACCCGGCTCATTTTCGCATTCTGGCACCACTTGCAGCTAGTGACATGACGTGCTTTTGCCAGCAAGGCCTATTTTAATCAAAAGCTTTCATCTGAAATGCAATTCACAATTTCTGGGTGGTAAAGAATAATTCCCCATGGGATGAATATACAAAGCTGTAATGCCGAGCACTTTAAATACTTTCCATAGGAGGTAAAACTGATTTCATTGAGCAAACTTGTATCAACTGCTCCTTGCAAGTCACTCTCCTAAGGACATGGGATGAACAGGATGAAGGTCCTGCCCTTCAATAGCTTAGAGTCAGGCAGCAGATACACTATGAATGTATTAGATGTTCTGATATGTTAGAGTATAGTGAATGCATTACAGAAGGCTTAGAAATTCTAGGAGTTCACAGAAGGCAGAAAATCACTCTTTACTATGATGCAGAGGGAAGAGGGAAACATTCATGAAGGAAGTGGAATTTGTTTTGCATAGTTGTTTTGCTTTTGTTATGGTTAATAACAATTAAGGGGCTTATGGAGGAGGGAGTTCAAACTAGGGTTTATGGTTACTGTTGGTGGGGACTTCAGTTTCCCTCCCCCTCCCCCACTCCAGGCATCAGGGTTAGCCAAGTTTCAGTGATAAACCTGGTGAAAAGCAGACACCATGACTCCCCTGGGGCATATGTCCCTGGGAGTTTTAGCTGTGGGAAAGCGGGGGTGGCAGAGTTTCAAGAGAAATGAGAGAGCTGTGACACATTCTTTGTAATTCACTACCAATCTAGCCACAGGCAGTAAAGTTTTTGCTGCCACAGTTGAGATTTGAGCAGTGATAATCATGCACTCTTCAGACCCTTCTCCAAGTTTGGAACTGATGGAGAAGTAGATGCAGAAATCAGACAGGTGGTCAAAACGATATTTTCTGTCCTAAGGGGGAGCATGCAGATGGTGTCTGGTCAGCAACCGCATTCCTCCTCCCTCTCACTCTCTCCCTACATGCCTAAAGGGACTCCGCCTCCTGAGCTGGAGGCCCTCCCTGGCAGGTTGGAGGGTTGACTGAATGACTGCGCCCTGGAGGTTGGGCAGCTACCTGCAGGGGGAAGAGAAGGGTAAGCAATGCAGACAAGCTCAGTCCCCTCTCAGAATTCTCCAATCAGGAAAGTCATACCTCCCTCCAAGACAGTGAGTGTGGGATAGAGGTAGAGGCCACAGGCCAAGAGTGTTCTGATAAGTGCTCAGTGGAAATCTCCAAGGCATGAGGAACATTGCCTTGGGTTTCATTTTCTACAGCAGGCTGTGGTTTGACTTCTGGGTGGAGGAAGCCATTGGTTTAATGTTTCATCATCATCCTGGCTCTAGCTTTCATGAGATGGGTGCTCTGACACCCAGGTGTGCCTGCATCACTGCAGATTACCTCAGTTGTCCCAGCACAGTTCCTCAGGCAGGACAGTGGTGTTCTGAGGCTGACAATTCCCTTCCTGTTGTATTCTCCAGACCTGGTCCTGCCTGGCTGAGCACTGGAATATAGATCTCCAGACATTATACCACATAACTAAAAGACAAACTAAAAATGCATCCTACTATGACACCAGCAAATAGAAATGTTCCAAATTTGACCATGGTGAACTCCTGTACATCAATGGATTTCCAGGGAGAAAGTAGAAACCCAAAATGATCCTCCCTGGTTTTTAAACCTCTCAGCCTCAGCCAAAAGTCTTCACTGTGATTCCCGGTGGCAGCTGTAGCTCAGGCTGTCTCTGCCAACTATGCTTCCTTCAGGACTTCAGAAGTCCAACCAAACTAATGCAAGCTTCTAATTGTTTCACTTTCTAGAGCATCCAGAGGGCTAATAGGACAGCTCCACTCCCATCAAATGCATATATATGCCTATGCATGCATACATATGCACATCATATGCACACAGAGCCACAAACACGTGCACATACACATACATGCACATGAGGCACAATACACATGCACACATGTGTTACATACATAAGCAAATCACTGTTGGTATCACGGTTAACTGAGGCAATGTTCTATTTTTTGTTTCGTTTTTTCATTTGTTTTGTTTTTTAAATACCACACATACATGAGATCATATGGTATTTGTTTTTCTCTGAGTTATTTCACATAAGACCCTCAAGTTCCATCTATATTGTCACAAATGGAAAGATTTCATTCTTTTTTGTGGCTCAATAGTATTTCATTGTGTCTATCTACCTATTATCTATCATCTATCTATCTATTATCTATCTATCTATCAATCATCTATCTATCATCTATCTGTCTATCTATCATCTACCTCTCTACCTATCTATCATCTATTATCTATCAATCATACGTCATCTATCTAACATCTATCTATCATCTATCTATCTAATCTATTATCTGTCACCATCTCTATCATCATTTCTATCTAACTATCCATTCCACATCTTCTCTAGCTATTCACCTAGTAATGGACACTTAGGTTTCTTCCATATCTTGACTATTGTAAATAAGATGCAGTGAATATAGGGGTGCATATATTTTTTCAAATTAGTAGTTTTGTATTCTTTGAATAAATAAGCAAAACTGAAATAAGTGGATCATGTGGTATTCTATCTTTAATTTTTTGAGGAATCTTTGTGCTGTCTTCCAGAGTGGCTGTGTCAATTTATCAAAGGGCACAAGGGTTCCCTTTTCTCCACATCATGGCCAGTACTCATTTTTCTTGTCTTTTAGATACTAGCCAATCAAAGAGGTGTGAGGTGATATCTCACTGTGGCTTTGGATTACATTTCCCTGATAATTTGTGACATTGAACACTCTTTCATGTGCCTGTTAGCTAACTGTGTCTTCTTTGGAAAAATGTCTGTTCAGGTCCTCTGCCCTTTTTTAATTTATTTTTTTTTCTTGTTGAGTTGTATGAGTTCTTTGCATATTTTGGATATTAACCTATCTGTAGATATACTATTTGCAAATGTCTTCTCATTTTTAGTAGGTTGCCTTTTTGTTTCATTGATAGTTTCCTTTGCTGTGCAGAAGATTTTTGGTTTGATATAGTCCCATTTGTTTATTTTTGCTTCAGTCTCCCTTGCCTTTGGAGTCACATAAAAAAACATCAAGTAGCTTACTGTTCATGTTTTCTTCAAGGAATCAAGTGTTTACTTCATGTTGAGTTTATTTCTGTACATGGTGTAATTTATGTGTATATTAGTCTTCATTCTTTCGCATGTGGCTGTCCATTTTTCCCAATTCCATTTATTGGAAAGACTATTCTTTTACCCATTTATATTCTTGCTCCTTTGTTATAAATGAATTGACCATATGCGTGTGGATTTATTTTTGGGCTCTCTTTTCTGTTCCATTGATCTATATGTCTGTTTTTCTTTTTTATGCCAATACCAAACTATTCTGATTACTATAGTTTTGTGGTATAGTTTGAAAATAGGGAGTGTGACACATTCAGCTTTGTTCTTTCTCAAAATCACTTTGGGTCCTGGGCATCTTTTGCAGTTCCACACAAATTTTAGCATTATTTGTTCTAGTTCTATGAAGAATTCCATTGGGATTTTGGTAGGGATTTCACTGAATCTGTGTGTTGCTTTAGGTAATATGAACCCTTAATAATGATAATTATTATAAATGAGCATAGGATATCTTTCCATTTATTTCTGTCTTCTTCAATTTCTTTTATTAGTGTCTTGTAGTTTTTAGTGGACAAACTTTTACCTCTTTGGTTGATTTAATCACTAGGTATTTTTTTTGGATAGAATTACAAATGGGATTGCTTTCTTAATTTCTCTTTCTGATAGATTGTTAGTATTATAGAAATGAAACAGATTTCTGCATATTCATTTTGTATCCTTCAATTTTACTGAATTTTCAGTTCTAACAGTTTTTTTGTGGAGTTTTAAAGGTTTTCTATACATAGGGTTCTATTATCTGCAAAGAGTAGTAGTTTTACTTTTTGTTTTCTCATTTGAGTGCCTTTTATTTCCTTTTCTTGCCTAATTGTTATGGTTAGGACTTCCAGTACTATGTTGAATAAAAGTAGTGAGAGTGGGCATACTTGTCTTGTTTATGATTTTAGAGGAAAAACTTTCAGCTATTCAGTATTGAGTATGATGATAGCAGCGGGCTTGTTGTATATATCCCTCATTCCATTGTGGTATATTCTCTCTATCCCTACCTTGTTAAGAATTTTTATCATAAATGAATGTTAAGTCATGTCAAATGCTTTCTTTGCTTCTATTGAGGTGATTATATGAGATTTATCCCCCTTTTTCCCCCTAAGTAGGCTCCACGCCTAGTGTGGAGCCCAACGTGTGGTTTGAACTCATGACCTTGAGTCAGATACTTAACCAATTGAACACCCAGGTGTCCCTATCCTTTGTTAATGTTGATAGATAGGTGAATGTTGAACCATCCTTGCATCCTTGGAATAAATTACATTTGTTCATGGTGTATTATCCTTGTAATGTATTGCTGAATTTGGTTTGTTAAAATTTTGTTGAGGATTTTTGCCTCTGGGTTCAGTAGGGATATTAGCCTGTGACTTTCTTTCCTTTGTCTGTGTCTTTGTGGTTGGTATCAGGTTAATGTTGGCCTTGTAAATGAATTTGGAAACATTTCCTCCTGTTCAAGTGTTTGGAAGAGTGTGAGAAGGATTGGTATTAAATCTTCTTTGAATGTTTGGTAGAATTGCCTGGTTCCTCGACTTTTGTTTGGAAGGCTTTTGATTACTGATTCAATCTCCTTGCTAATAACAGTTCTTCAAATGGGTTTTCTGTCCCCTTTTCTCTCTCTTCTCCTACTGGAATCCCTGCAATGCAAATGTTATTCTACTTGATATTGTCCTTTATGTCCCTTAAGCCATTTTAGCTGTTCAAAATTCTTTTTTCTTTTTGATGCTTTGTCTGTATGAGTTCCACTGCCCTTTGTTCCAGCTTGCTGATTCATTCCTCTGCTTCATCCAGTTTGATGCTCTAATGTATTTCTCAGATCAGTTACTGCATTCTTCAGCTCTGTGACTTCTGTTTGGTCCTTTCTTATGTCTTCTATCTTTTTTTTTTTTTTTTTGATTTTATTTATTTGACAGAGAGAAACACAGCCAGAGAGGGAACACAAGCAGGGGGAGTGAGAGAGGGAGAAGCAGGCTTCCCGCCGAGCAGGAAGCCCGATATGGGACTTGATCCCGGGTCTCCAGGACCATGACCTGAGCCAAAGGCAGTTGCTTAACCAACTGAGCCACCCAGGCACCCCTGTCTTCTATCTTTTTATTGAGGTTCTCACTGTGTTTGTCCATCCTTCTCTTGAGTTCAGTGAGCTCCTTTATGGCCATTACTTAAAATTCTTTATTAGGTACCTTACTTATCTCTGTTTCATTAAGGTCTTTTTTGAGGCTTTGTCTCATTTGAAACACATTTTTCTGTCCCTTTATTTTGCTAGATTCTCTGTATTTGTTTCTATATATCCAGTTAAATAGTTACCTCTTCAATCTTGGCTTTGTATAGGAGACGAAGTTTGTTAACATTGCCCTAGCTTTTGATTTTTTATCAGACCTTTGTTATTGTTTAAGTAGCCTGATTTGCTCTTCATAGGTCCCAGTTAATGAGGGTATGCCAAGAACTGCCAGCGTTCCACAGTGCCTAGTTCAGGCTATTTGTAAGCCAGAACCTCAGGCAGCAGCTTTTAAGGTATGTAAATATATACAATCTTGTGGGCCAATAATTGTAAAGTCTGCCGGCTTCCAGATCAGGAGTTCTGGAAATGTCCCTTGGGCAACATTTGCAAATATCATTGCTTTAAAGGAGTGTATAAACTCCTCTCTCGGGTGGGAGGGGGGAGCATCAGCAAGCTGTGGTAAGGCCAAGGAAGGGTACTATATACTGTCATCTTACCCACATTCCCATGAACACCCCTGTAGCTTCCCAGTATGTGGTAAACTTGAAGCCTGCTCCTTAGGATGAAGCTGAGGAAGAAGAAGTCTTATTTCACATGAAGACTAGGGATATATTTCAGTTTGTTGTTTGTACAGTGCCATAGGGTGGTAGCTTACCAACGATTATCTCTCCAAATATATATTTGATCCATGGCACCCAGAAACACAATTCCCCCTGGCCACCAGAGCCTGGTGGTCAAGGGGGAATCCCCTGTATGGGTTGCACATGCCTGTTGGCTGCAGTGGGGTGATTTGTGGCTGAAGCAGGTGGGGGCAGGGTATTCCTATTAAAGCTAGTAGACTATGGCAGCGGAGGGTACAAAAGTGGCACCTCTCAGTACTAGCATCAATAAAGCAAAAGGAGAACACACAAATTGTGCCCACTAGTACCTCCCTCCTGAAGGAGAGTCATAGTAGGTACCTGATTCTCTAACAGTAACTTTAGATTAAGACATGAGTCTTCTTTGCATGTGGTCTAGGTTCCTTACAAATTGTTGCTTTTGTGCTGAAACCTGGGGTGACTGTGTCTGTGTACAAGCACTTAAAGAGTGGATTTTCTATTTCCTACAACACTCCTGGCAATAAGCTCTGTTGGTTTCCAAGGCCAGATGTTATAGGGTCTTGTCTCTCTGGTGTAGGTCCAAAGGGTTGAAATAACTGCAATGGAGCATAAACATAAACCCTTCATTCTGCAGGGGCAAGCTCCATATTATGAGATCCCTCCTAATTGTAAGTACCTGCATCTGGAGTTGGGTTTCTTGCTAGATGATATCTCCACCTCTCCTACCCATCTTGATGTGACTCTCTTATCCCTTTTCATGGAGGTGCTATTTAACTAAATTTCAGGTTCTTTGCAGAGGGAATTGTTCCTTATGTAGCTGTAGATTGACTCTATTTGTAGAAGGATTGAGTTCAGAATCCTTCTATAGCACTATCTTCAACCCTCCTTCCTTGCTCTTTTATAAAATAATTTTGTTGAATTTTTAGCAGTTTAACTTACATTTAAAATTTTGGTCCTTTCACTTTCCTACTATATGTTAGGCTGGGCCATTTTGTTGGAGTTCTGTTTCATTTATCTTTTTCATTATTTTTAAACCTACATTCCCATATGTTCTTAGATTTTATCTTATTGGAAAAAAAATGATGTCAAGGGTTTCTAGATCTACCATGAGCATCAATTATTAAACATGTCTAGATTACCAACCTGTCTGATAATCTCACCTGGGTGATTTGCCATTGCACCTATCTCAAAATCAGGGCCAGTCTTTTCAGTAAATCAGTGATTTTTAGAGAATGGTTCCCAGTCCAGCAGCATCAGCATCCCTTAAGAACTTGCTAGAAATACAAATTATTCATCCCTATCCCATACCTACCAAATTACTACCTGGAGGGTAGGGACAGTATCTGTACTCAAACAAGCCCTCCAGGTGCTGTTGATACTCACTCAATGTCTTGGTCAGTTCAGGTCCTATAGGAAAAATACTGTAGACTGCCTTGATTAAGCAACAGAAATCTATTTCTCACAGTCAGGAGTCTAGAATGTCCAAGATCAAGGTGTCAGCTGATTCAGTTCTTGCTTAGAGCTCTCTTACTTATTTACAGATGGCCACCTTCTAGCTGTATCCTCACTTGGAGGAGAGAGAAGCCACCCCTCTTGTGTCTTTTCTTAGAAGGACACATCCCATTTATCTTGGCTCTACTTTCATGATCCAATTACCTCCCCAAACCCCACTTCCAAACACCATCACATTGGGGGTTAGGTCTTCAACATATAAATTTTGAAGGACATAAACATTTACTCCTTTGCACTCAAATTTGTGAACCACTACCTTAAACAATATTTAGGTTCTGGCTAACTGATTCATGTTTGCTTAGGAGAAAGGTCTTTCTCCTTTCTCTAGCCATATTGAAGTAGTCTGCAGGATAAATAGATGTTACAGCTCCTCTTCTTCAGGCTGTTAGCACAGAAATTATACTAATAAGAGTCTTTAGAGTTGACTGTGCCCTAGGCAGTTCTGGTGGTTTATGTAGAGTAACCCATTGGTCTTTATGGTAGCCTGATTGAGATAGGTATTCATTTTATATTCATTTGTCTTATCCCTTCTCCTTCCATCCCTATCAACCACTTTATTTATTTATTTATTTATTTATTTATTTATTTATTTATTTATTTACTGTCTCCATAGTGGGCTTTTCTAGAATGTTATATAGTATGTAGCTTTTTGAGATTGACTTCCTCCATTTAATAATATGCATGCTTCCTTCATACATTTTCATGGCTTGATAGTTCATTTCTTTTTAGCATTGAATAATATCCCATTGTCTGGGCATATTACAATTTATTTATTCATTCACCTACTAGTGTTATACTGATTTTGCAGATAAGAAAGCTGAGGTGCAGAGGATTAACAACTTACTCACCACCATATCTTTAGTGGAAGACAGAGGCAGGGTTTGGACTGGGACAGTCTACCTATGAAGTCATGTTCATCACCAAAGGAAACAAACTCATTCTCTGTTACACACTTCTTGAAGCATCTCTATTCTTTTTCTCAAGAACTATTTACTAAATCCTCAGAAACATCTTCTGAGACAAGTTTATTCTTATAAAAAGAACTCATAGTGTAGGGAATGGGGAATGAATCTTGGAACACTGGAAAAAAAATTTTAGTAACAATAAAAAAAAAGAACTCATATACATACTTTTTGAAATTATATTCTCAAAAACTTGAAAACTCTATATATCTTCTTTAGTGCTAATTAGGTTTCCCTAAGAAGTAGTTGACAGGACATCTCACAAAAGGTTGCCACACTCGGATGACCAGTTGGGGCCAGACATTTTCTCCTGCACTTAACTGAAGGCATGTAGCACTTCAAGGTTTTGGCCGACAATGACCATGTGATGGAATTTTGGCATTTCTCCTTATAAGCTATTTACTAATAGGAAAGTAACAGCCTTGAGTTTGTTTCCTAAAAAGGCAGAACAAAAACAAAACAAAACAGAATGAAACAAAAGAAAGAAAGAAAGAAAGAAAGAAAAAGAGAAAGAAAACAAATACCTTTTCTTAAGCTTGTGAGGATGACATAAACAGGTCTAGTATGAACTTTGTAAGAAGGTGCTCAGCCCAGATTGCTTTTTTCCCTTTACCTAGAGGCTGAATGGCTCTGCTGGTTCTTGTGACATTCCTCCCAGGACAGTTCTGTGCTGGGGCTTCTTTTCTCTTATATCAGGCCTAGAGCTCACCACTGAGCCCCAGAAAGCTGCTAGAGCATGAATTATTCAAGAAATCCTTAAGCCACGGAGGTTCTATGGTAATAAATTCCCAAGCCGTAGGGATTAGGAGTGTTAGACAGGTGCCCAGGATATAATATTATTTCCTTAAATACATTTTGTATAACATTCCATTTCTATACTCATAAAAATAAAAATGAAAGAATATCTTTTTATAGGGATTAGAAGGACTAGAATCATTCTACTTAAATTTGAGTCCAACTGAAGAATGCAGTGTCAGGGCAAAAGGCAGATTCTTGGTACCTTTTAAGCTCACTGAAGCAGGAATCAGCTTATTCCTGGAAATAAAAGTGTAACCTGGACATTAGGGCCCCACATGCTTGACGGTCTCGCCTTGTGGCTTAAAGTACTTTTAGTCTGCTGGTGGGGTCATTGGAACTGTTTGCTGCTAGCAGAGTAATGTTTTTATCATTAACAGATGCCAAAGCCACTTCAGAAATGCCAGAGGACATGCTAGAGTCTAAAATTGGCAGCCTTAGAAAATCAAGGTGAGTGTTTTGTTTTCAGCTGAATATCCAATAACTTATTTCTCTTTCTGTAAATACTTAGCGGATTCTTAGAGTCAACTAGCATAGTTAACATTGAATGAGAATTGAAAACAATGATGAAAATCATCATTTTGAATTAAAATAAAAGGGCTTCTTCTAGAAGGTGTCGCCATGAATGAGTGCCCTGCCTCTGTAAACCAGCTAGAGGGTGGGCTTTGCATAAGTGTTATGTAATTGTTATAAGCTGACTTGTCTCCCCTTAAATTCATATGTTGAAACCCCTGCCCCCAAGAGTGTGACTGTATTTGGAAACAGGGTCTTTAAAGAGGTAATTAAGTTAAAATGAGATAATAAGGATGGGCCTAATCCAACATGACTGGTGGCCTTAAAAAAAGAGAAAATTTGGACACAGACAGAAAAAGGCAATAGACATGTGCACACACATGGACGACCATGTGATGACACAGGAAGAAGATGACCATCTACAAGCCAAGGAGAGGCTTCCAGAGAAATCAACCCTGCTGACACCTTGATCTCAGACTTCCAACCTCCACAACTGGGAGAAATAAATTCCTATTTTTTAAGTCACCCAGGCTGTGGTATTTTGTTAGGGCAGACTGACACAGTAACACATCCATTCGATTTTTCACTTCTGTTCTGACTGAATAATAGACAGTGAATCATTTACCCTGATTTAACCTCATAGTCTCCCTTTTTCCAGGAAACTAAGAAGAAAATGTGTTAGAGCTTTCTCTGAATCCTTTACTCCTACCAAGTGTTATAATTTATGAGCATAGCAGTGGATAAACCATTGTTCTGGGTCATTTCCAAGGTTTAAAAGAAAATTTATTACAATTCGTCTGTAGTTCTTCAAAAAATAAACATGACGTATACATTCCACCAAATTAGAGAATGGAACAATTTAATAGTTGGAAGGACCGCTTCCAACTTATTGAAGCAAAACTCTTCATAGTGAAAGTATTCTAAGATCTTAGGGAAATATTTTCTAAGATAAAACCAACCAATGTTCATAAATTGGAATGTAAATTCACTTTGCTTCAACTTACGCAGTTACTTCTGACAAGATGATTTTACGAGAGTTTTTAATGCACACTTAAATGACTATTTCAGCTTCCAGATTAGATTACAATCAAAACTGGCTATAGTTCAAAACTCATTCTTTCTGTTGGAATGTTGAGAAGTGCCTGGATCATAAAGTAACAATGCTGTCTCTCTGCTGGCTGAAGTTGGCTGCAACTGTGGTACCCCATGATTCACAAAAACCTAGAAATGTCCCAAACAAGTAGTGACTATTTTCCATATTCATGTTGTAATGTTATGTGCATTTATAAAAATAATCAGATAGTGTAGTCATTAATTATCTGAATATCTAATGAATGACAAAAGAAGTCTAAAAAATTTAAGAATATAATTAATAGTAATACCCTGAAAGCTTCCTTTAATGTACATTCACCTGTATATGTCAGAGATTTTTTTTAACAGTTTTATACAGACTGATTTTAAAAGGATTTTTAATTGCAATTTTTGATTGCTTGCCTTTGAACAAGTAAAAATAAAAACTCATTGTAGCTAAAATTATGACAAAAAGATTTCAGTTGGCTTGAGACACAAAAGAAAAAGGAAGAACATGTGTCCAAGTTTCAACCAAAGAATGTGACCTGAATTTTTGATTCTAATTCTTACCCAGGCATATTTTTAGACTTCTTGTCATACAATTAAAATAAAGGCCAATGGGGCACCTGGGTGGCTCAGTTGGTTAAGCGACTGCCTTCGGCTCAGGTCATGGTCCCGGAGACCTGGGACTGAGCCCCACATCGGGCTCCCTGCTTGGCGGGAAGCCTGCTTCTCCCTCTATCACTCTCCCTGCTCATGTTCCCTCTCTGGCTGTGTTTTTCTCTGTCAAATAAATAAAATCTTTTAAAAGAAGGCCAAAGAACAGATGAAATAAAGTTAAAACATATAAGAACAAAATGTGTCTATATTGGCTGATTTCTTAAGCTGGATTCAGGATACATGGATATTAATTAAATTATCCTCAAGATTTCTTGGCATGCCTGAAATATCTTATAATAACAACAAAAAAGAAATGTCTTCCCTCTTTTTTTCTTCAGCCAATATTAATTATTATTATTCACTTGATAGAGTGTATTATATTGACATTCATATGGTAAGCCAACTTTGCATTACTAGGATGAACCCCACTTGGTCATGGTGTAAAATGCTTTTTATGGTTCTGAATTCAGCTGGTAAGTGCTTTGTTGAAGATTTTTACATCTATATTCATAAGATATATTTTTTTCTAGTTTTCTTATGATGTTTATAGTTTTCTTAGACATCTTATGATGTCTTTGGTTTTGGTGTCAGGGTAATCACTGACCTCATAGAATGAATTGGGAAGTGTTCCCTCCTGCTGGATAGTCTATGAAGAATTAGTATTAATTTTTAAACATTTGGTAGAATTCACTAGTGAAGCTATCTGGGCTTGCATGTTTCTTTCAACATAGTTTTTTTTTTTTTTTGGTTACTAATTTAATCTCCTTTGTTGGTATAGGCCTATTCAGATTTTCTATTTCTTCTTGAGTCAGTTTCAGTAGTTTTTGTCTTTATAGGAATTCATCCATTTTATTTAGTCATTTAATTTATTTTTAAAAAGTATTTTATTTATTTATTTGACACAGAGACACAGGAGAAGCAGTCTTTAGGCAAAGCAGGGATCCTGATGTGGGGCTCAGTCCCAGGACTCTGGATCATGACCTGAGCCGAAGGCAGATGCTTAACAACTGAGTCAGCCAGGCACCCCAAGTTATCTAATTTGTTGACAAAACTGTTCACAGTATTCCTTAATAATCCTCTTTATTATTGTAAGGCTGGAAGTAATGTCCCTTCTTTCATTCTGACTCAATATTTTAGTGTTTTTGAATCTATACTATGTCTCCTATAGGCTGCATATAGTTGAATTTTAAAAAAAAAATCTAGTGTGACAAACTCTGTTTTTGGATTAGATTATATAATCCATTCACATTTAATGTTACTATTGATATAGTTGGATTTATGTATGTCATTTTATTTTATTCTTTAAGTGTCTCATGTCTTTTCTGTTCCCCTTCTACTACCTAGCTATTTTCTTTTGCATTAGTGAATATTTTCTGATATAACATTTTTATTTTTTTATTTTTTACACTATTGTTTCCTTAGTGGTTACTCTAGGGCTTATGATATACATCTTAATTTACAAAAATCAGTTTCATATTTATACTAGATGCCAATGAAATATAAGAATACTGCTCTTATCTAGATTTATTCCCTTTTTCTGCTTTCTGTTGTATTATTCTTGGACATATTACATCCATAAGTGTTACAAACCCAACAACACAAGGTTACAAATAATAACTTACACAATTTTATATCTTTCAAAGAGCTGAGACAGCAAAGGAGAGTAAGTATACATTTATCGCTTTTGTTATATTAACCTTCTTTTTTACTATTGCTAATTCTCTTCATTGTTCCTCAACTTTTGAGTTACCATCTGTGGTCATTTCCCTAACCTAATGGAGCTTTGCTCCTGTCCTTCTCTTTTGTGTCATTTTGGGCAAATATTTGATATGTATAGGCCCAACAATATAGTCATACACATACTATTTTATATAATCATTTTTTTAGAACAGTTAAGAGAAGAAAGGAAAAGAAATATGCATTTATGCTGTTTTCTATAGATACACAATTTTTTATAGATATACAATTACCTGTACAAGAACCCTGTTTATAATGAAAATTCAAATTACTGTCACTTGCTTTCAGTATGATGAACTTTTTAAGTATTTCTTGTAAGGTGAGTCTGCTATCAACAAATTCTTTTTGTTTTGTTTTGTTTTGTTTTAAAATATGGGAATGTCTATATTTTGTTTCCATTTCTAAAAGATAACTTTGCTGGATATAGGATCCTTTGTTGACTTTTTTTTTCTTTGAGCACTTTGAAAATATTACTTATTTTTTTCTGACCTCCACTGTTTGTAATGAGAAAGACTGCTATAATCTTATTAGGGTTCACTTTTAAATTAAACTTTGTTTTTCTCTTGCCAATTGACATGGTCACTTATGATCCTTTTAGCTTTTCTCCCCATGGGGGAAAATCTCCACCTTGTGAGCCATGATGAACTGAGAGACATCCAGGTGGTAGTATTTTCAGTATTTGCAACCAAGGTAGAGCCTCTATCCCACAAATGAAGACTGGGTGAAAGAGGACAGTACCCATATCCTGGCAGCCCCCTTCTGGAACTTAGCTTCTTCCCCAGGTTGCTGACAGCAAGAGGACAAATGCTGACACTCTACCCATCCCAAGAGAAACTTTAAGCCTCCCCGGGGGTTACTGGAGAGAGCAGGAGGCCTGTGTTCTTGGCTACCTGCATCTGGGGTGGAATTTCCAACCTTAGTGGAAGGAGAGAAGGGAAGGAGAAATGAGCCATGGTTCAAATGCCATAGACTCTTGCTGTTCTTCCCAAGTTTTAATAGTTTTGTTTTTTTTAAATAAATGTTTCTTCATTTACTATTTCATCATAGGACTATTTCCAGAGAATTTAAATGGTTGTCTTTTTATAATTTTCACCAGTTCCACTGTTGAGTGGGTCATTAGAGCACCTTACATTTCCATGCCCAAAGTGCACCTCTTATTTATGTCCCTTTAAGTCTTCACCTTTTATTAAGTCTCTATTGACAGATGATAGATTATTTTAGGCCACTGTCATGGACTTAATTGTGCCTCCCTAGCCCAATTTATTCATATATTGAATTTCTAGCCCTCAGTACTCCACAATGTGACTGTATTTGGAACACTCCTTTTAAGAGGTAATTAAATTAAAATAAGACATGTAGTTGGGGCCCTAATACAATAAGACCTTTGTCTTTATAAAGAGAAGAAGAAACACCAAGAATGCACAAACACACAAAGGAAAGACTGTGTGAGGACATAGTAAGAAGAACACAGCCATCTACAAGCCAAAGAGTGAGGCCTCAGGAGAAATCAAACATTTTGGACAACTTGATCTTGGACTTCCAGCCTCCAGAACTGTGAGGAAATATATTTTTGTTGTTTAAGCTACCTAGTCTGTGGAATTCTGTTATAGCAAACTTATAAAATAACTTGTAATAATTTTGCCTTTTTACATTAATATTTTCCTTCATTATGGTGGGCCAACACCTTCCCACTTCCTCCTCCTACCAAACCCAGCCAAATCTAACCAAACACAATAAGACAAATCATAACAGCTTTCCCCCAGCCTGCAGTGGAAGTGGTGAGAAGCATTGCTACTTTCAGATGATTTTCTGCATCTTTTTAGGCTAACTCTCCAAAGAACCAAACCCACTGGAACTCTATTCTGCAAATTTGTTGGTATTATTAAGATTTTTGAAGTTAACTCTCTTTGTTAATAGTACACACACTATTTTGATGGGTTGGAAAACAAGTGTGTGATGTATTAAAAAATAAAAAAAACTCTTTAGTATTTTTGTCTTTCTTTCTTTAATAGTCTCTTTTCAAGATAATAAATTGTGGGGGCGCCTGAGTGGCTCAGTTGGTTAAGCGACTGCCTTCGGCCCAGGTCATGATCCCGGAGACCCGGGATCGAGTCCCACATCGGGCTCCCTGCTCGGTGGGAAAGCCTGCTTCTCCCTCTTTCACTCCCCCTGTTTGTGTTCCCTCTCTGGTTGTGTTTCTCTCTGTCTTAAATAAACAAAATCTTAAAAAAAAAGGTAATAAATTGTGCCCTTAATGAAGCTGTGTCCCTTCCTTTGTAGGAGAATCTTGCATAGTTTTAATCACTTCTAAATTTTGATGTTATTTATATTGTCCAGTTTCAGAAAACTATATGTTGCCTTCCAGCTTCATTCTTCCATTCTTCCATTATTTCATTCTGCCTTCTTGTTTCAGAGGAGCCTCTCAACTAAGAGGAAGATGGTGTAAATTTTGGGTTCTGTCAGCCTACTTCTTGAGACTTATTCCAGAAGATTTTGATTTTACCTGAAGCAAACCCAGGGTGTCCTAAAACTAAGGTCCTGTATTTCTGACAGTGCTTTGGTATAGTGTCATAAGATCCCTGTCTCCTATCATATAACTTAACATCAAGAAATGTGTGACCTTATGAAAACACATGTCTGATAGGAAACAGTAGCTTAAGCTATGTCTCCATGATTCAAATTTTATAATTGGAATTAACAGTCCAAGAGTGGTTTTGGTGTTAAATAGCACAATTGTGCCATCTGTTTCAACACCATAGTTTTGGAGATTTCTATATAGTATATTGAAAGCTTGTTTTAAGAGGTGCAGTTGATGATGAACCTCTTTACTAAACCAATTTGATATTTATAAATGCCTAGGGGGAAAGATACTAAAATTGTATTACCACCTTCAGAAAGATTTTTAAAGGGTTTGTTTAATATTAATGTAGTGTACAATTACTTTTGAGCTCTTGCCAAGAGTGCCAGGATAGTATAGGATATGAATGTCCCAGTGTGCCTGAAAATTATTTTAATTTACAAAATCCTACTCAAGCTGCTGTTTGTAGATTTAAACTTGAGGGCAGATTCTGCAAAAAGAGCAGAACATTTGCAAAACTATGCAAATATGCATCAGAATGAAGCCTCAGGCTTATAGCACGTTAAAACACCTGAGATCCCATGGTCCAGAGGGAGACATTACATAATATTCAAAATGACAAGATGCTTCTGGGGCCTGCAGATTTTACAGGAAAATTCAAAAATGGCTATAAGAAAGGGGAAGCATGTTGCCCAGATAGCTCTTCTTCACAGGGTCCTCACACATTCGGCTTTTCTCTTGGTTCTTGTGTTACTCAATTTCTCTCTCCTGGTCTCTCTAACATTTAACCCATCTGCAAAAAACCCAGCTTTCTTTGTTCTCCCACTCTTTCCAGATTATAACCTGGAGACTTTATCTTTTCCCTAAAAAATATATTTTCCTAGGCTAAGAGCCTACTATTCTGAGATGAATTATGTATCTTCCGTAATGTCAAAACACTAAACATTTTTAACATAGCACTATAGCATATAATCATATTCTCCTGCTTAATGGTATATTTTTGTTAAAATAATACAATAAATACAAATTATTATTAGATTAAAAGAAGATAGTATAACATTTAATAGATAAATAAGCAAAGTTTGAATTAAAATACTCTAAACCAGAGATAATATACCTTTATTAATGATCTTTTGGATACAAAGATAGTATTTTGTACAGGGGCAGCAGAAGCTCATTTTCTCTGAATTCCTGCCACCGATTGGCAAATTCATACAATAAGAATTTATTCTAACATTAATTTAAAAATAACCCACCAGTGTTTCTATTGATGGAATAGAAAATAGGTACATTTTTTGTGGAATTATGTAAATTTATTAAAACTGTGCCTATGATGAGTAGATGAATATAAATTTTAGTGCTAGTAATTAGTGAAATGTTTTCATGGAAGTGTTGTATAAAACTAAAGAAAAATTAATAGAATCTTGATAAATAACATAATGTTATTTTTAAACAACAAAATGTGTAATATCAATAGTGATATGTGTACTGTTATTCTCATTCCACAGAAAAAGGAAATAGATTACAGAGAAATTAATGGCATCTAAAATAATACATAGAGTAACCAAAAAAGTCAGGATTTCAATCCATGTTTGTCCAATTCTAAAGTTTGTGCTCATGCCAAGTGGAAAAGCAGCTGCTGAAAAGCCCTATGTTTTTAATGATAGTCCAAATAATTTTAAAATAAATGTAAATCTGAAATGCATCCTTTGGAAGGCTGTAACTTCTTATTCTGTAGCCTGAATAACTGATATTTTTTGGTACTTGACAGATACCTATTGAACATGGCCCATGCAGGCACCATGTTCACTGTCCTACAATGGCACATGGGGAAGGAGCCCCTTCATGCAAAAGTTAATAATCTCCATGTGGGAAGAACTGAGGAATAGGCTTAGTTCTTTCAAAGACATTTTACTATATTATTTTACTTAATCCTCATCATGAAGCAGTGAGACAATATAATTTCTACTTCTTGTATGAGAAATGGAACTTAAAGGTAAAGGAATGGGTCACAGAACTACTGCGGTGGAACTGGACTCTGACTTAGTTCTCGGGTTAATACTCCATACTCTGTACCAATCAAATGTATGAGTAACATATGACTTTAATTCGAGATAAGAAGAAAGAACTACCTGGTAAAATAAGAGTGGAATGTTGGGAGATCATTTGTTAAAGTTTATCTGCTGCTACAAAACAAATGACCCCAAAACTTGGCAACTGAAAACCACACCATTTTTGTACTCATGATACTGTATTTGGGGATTCAGACAAGGCTCAGCAAGTGGCTCATCCAATTCTATATGATATCTTCAGGGACTGGAATGTCTAAGATGTTCTTCCCACTCATTTATAGTTTCTCAGGTGACAAGGGATCAAGGGCTGTTTGGGATGACCAGACTGGGGCAATGTGTCTGAGGTCATAGGATCTCTTTGTTGGCTGTGTTTCTCAGTCTTCCTCTGTGTAGTTTGGAGTCTTTGTCTCTCTTGCTCTTGGTCTTGCTCTCACTCTTATTCCCTGTGACCCATTCACATGGTGTCACACTAAGTTTC